>OZ010647.1:17228148-17507637 GCA_963932195.1 Empis livida
GAAATACCAAATATGTGGGGATTGCTCTCAGTTTTAAGGGTTTTCATTTTTTTGCTACAAATTCTGATGTTTTGTATTGAATCTCTTTAAATTTCGATATTTTCCCGATTTCTCGGCCAATTTTGAATATTTTCCGAAAAGGTCTTCGGAAATGCGCTAGAAATTAAATTCCCTACACGGAAATACCAAATATGTGGGGATTGCTTTCAGTTTTAAGGGTTTTCATTTTTTTGCTACAAATTCTGATGTTTTGTATTGAATCTCATTAAATTTCCATATTTTCCCGATTTCTCGGCCAATTTTGAATATTTTTCGAAAAGGTCTTCGAAAATGCGCTAGATATTAAATTCCCTACACGGAAATACCAAATATGTGGGGATTGCTATTAGTTTTAAGGGTTTTCATTTTTTTGCTACAAATTCTAATGTTTTGCATTGAATCTCATTAAATTTCGATATTTTCCCGATTTCTCGGCCAATTTTGAATATTTTTCGAAAAGGTCTTCGGAAATGCGCTAAAAATTAAATTCCCGACACGGAAATACCAAATATGTGGGGATTGCTTTCAGTTTTAGGGGTTTTCATTTTTTTCCTACA
The DNA here is from genome assembly GCA_963932195.1 of Empis livida. Classification (NCBI taxonomy): domain Eukaryota; kingdom Metazoa; phylum Arthropoda; class Insecta; order Diptera; family Empididae; genus Empis; species Empis livida. The sequence continues at coordinate 17,228,745 of OZ010647.1, forward strand.
AATTCTGATGTTTTGTATTGAATCTCATTAAATTTCGTTATTTTCCCGATTTCTCGGCCAATTTTGAATATTTTTCGAAAAGGCCCTCGGAAATGCGCTAGAAATTAAATTCCCTACACGGAAATACCAAATATGTGGGGATTGCTTCCAGTTTTAAGGGTTTTCATTTTTTTGCTACAAATTCTGATGTTTTGTATTGAATCTCATTAAATTTCCATATTTTCCCGATTTCTCGGCCAATTTTGAATATTTTTCGAAAAGGTCTTCGGAAATGCGCTAGAAATTAAATTCCCTATACGGAAATACCAAATATGTGGGGATCGCTTTCAGTTTTAAGGGTTTTCATTTTTTTCCTACAAATTCCGATGTTTTGTATTGAATCTCATTAAATTTCCATATTTTCCCGATTTATCGGCCAATTTTGAATATTTTCCGAAAAGGTCTTCGGAAATGCGCTAGAAATTAAATTCCCTACACGGAAATACCAAATATTAAATTGCTTTCAGTTTTAGGGGTTTTCATTTTTTTCCTACAAATTCTGATGTTTTGTATTGAATCTCATTAAATTTCGTTATTTTCCCGATTTCTCGGCCAATTTTGAATATTTTTCGAAAAGGCCCTCGGAAATGCGCTAGAAATTAAATTCCCTACACGGAAATACCAAATATGTGGGGATTGCTTCCAGTTTTAAGGGTTTTCATTTTTTTGCTACAAATTCTGATGTTTTGTATTGAATCTCTTTAAATTTCGATATTTTCCCGATTTCTCGGCCAATTTTGAATATTTTTCGAAAAGGTCTTCGGAAATGCGCTAGAAATTAAATTCCCTATACGGAAATACCAAATATGTGGGGATTGCTTTCAGTTTTAAGGGTTTTTATTTTATTCCTACAAATTCCAATGTTTTGTATTGTATCTCATTAAATTTCCATATTTTCCCGATTTATCGGCCAATTTTGAATATTTTCCGAAAAGGTCTTCGGAAATGCGCTAGAAATTAAATTCCCTACACGGAAATACCAAATATGTGGGGATTGCTTTCAGTTTTAGGGGTTTTCATTTTTTTCCTACAAATTCTGATGTTTTGTATTGAATCTCATTAAATTTCGTTATTTTCCCGATTTCTCGGCCAATTTTGAATATTTTTCGAAAAGGCCCTCGGAAATGCGCTAGAAATTAAATTCCCTACACGGAAATACCAAATATGTGGGGATTGCTTCCAGTTTTAAGGGTTTTCATTTTTTTGCTACAAATTCTGATGTTTTGTATTGAATCTCTTTAAATTTCGATATTTTCCCGATTTCTCGGCCAATTTGAATATTTTTCGAAAAGGTCTTCGGAAATGCGCTAGAAATTAAATTCCCTATACGGAAATACCAAATATGTGGGGATTGCTTTCAGTTTTAAGGGTTTTCATTTTTTTCCTACAAATTCTGATGTTTTGTATTGAATCTCATTAAATTTCGATATTTTCCCGATTTCTCGGCTAATTTTGAATATTTTTCGAAAAGGTCTTCGGAAATGCGCTAGAAATTAAATTCCCTACACGGAAATACCAAATATGTGGGGATTGCTTTCAGTTTTAAGGGTTTTCATTTTTTTGCTACAAATTCTGATGTTTTGTATTGAATCTCTTTAAATTTCGATATTTTTCCGATTTCTCGGCCAATTTTGAATATTTTTAGAAAAGATCTTCGGAAATGCGCTAGAAATTAAATTCCCTTCTCGGAAATACCAAATATGTGGGGATTGCTTTCAGTTTTAAGGGTTTTCATTTTTTTCCTACAAATTCCGATGTTTTGTATTGAATCTCATTAAATTTCCATATTTTACCGATTTATCGGCCAATTTTGAATATTTTTCGAAAAGGTCTTCGGAAATGCACTAGAAATTAAATTCCATACACGGAAATACCAAATATGTGGGGATTGCTTTCAGTTTTAAGGTTTTTCATTTTTTTGCTACAAATTCTGATGTTTTGTATTGAATCTAATTAAATTTCGATATTTTCCCGATTACTCGGCCAATTTTGAATATTTTTCGAAAAGGCCTTTGGAAATGCGCTAGAAATTAAATTCCATACACGGAAATACCAAATATGTGGGGATTGCTTTCAGTTTTAAGGGTTTTCATTTTTTTGCTACAAATTCTGATGTTTTGTATTGAATCCCTTTAAATTTCGATATTTTCCCGATTTCTCGGCCAATTTTGAATATTTTTCGAAAAGGTCTTCGGAAATGCGCTAGAAATTAAATTCCCTATACGGAAATACCAAATATGTGGGGATTGCTTTCAGTATAAAGGGTTTTCATTTTTTTGCTACAAAGTCTGATGTTTTGTATTGAATCTCATTAAATTTCCATATTTTCCCGATTTCTCGGCCAATTTTGAATATTTTTCGAAAAGGTCTTCGGAAATGCGCTAGAAATCAAATTCCGTACACGGAAATACCAAATATGTGAATACCAAATATGCTTTCAGTTTTAAGGGTTTTCATTTTTTTCCTACAAATTCCGATGTTTTGTATTGTATCTCATTAAATTTCGATATTTTCCCGATTTCTCGGCCAATTTTGAATATTTTTCGAAAAGGTCTTCGGAAATGCGCTAGAAATTAAATTCCCTACACGGAAATACCAAATATGCGGGGATTGCTTTCAGTTTTAAGGGTTTTCATTTTTTTGCTACAAATTCTGATGTTTTGTATTGAATCTCATTAAATTTCGATATTTTCCCGATTTCTCGGCCAATTTTGTATATTTTTCGAAAAGGTCTTCGGAAATGCGCTAGAAATTAAATTCCCTACACGGAAATACCAAATATGTGGGGATTGCTTTCAGTTTTAAGGGTTTTCATTTTTTGCTACAAATTCTGATGTTTTGTATTGAATCTCTTTAAATTTCGATATTTTCCCGATTTCTCTGCCAATTTTGAATATTTTTCAAAAAGGTCTTCGGAAATGCGCTAGAAATTAAATTCCCTACACGGAAATACCAAATATGTGGGGATTGCTATCAGTTTTAAGGGTTTTCATTTTTTTGCTACAAATTCTGATGTTTTATATTGAATCTCATTAAATTTCGATATTTTCCCGATTTCTCGGCCAATTTTGTATATTTTTCGAAAAGGTCTTCGGAAATGCGCTAGAAATTAAATTCCCTACACGGAAATACCAAATGTGTGGGGATTGCTTTCAGTTTTAAGGGTTTTCATTTTTTTTGCTACAAATTCTGATGTTTTGTATTGAATCTCTTTAAATTTCGATATTTTCCCGATTTCTCGGCCAATTTTGTATATTTTTCGAAAAGGTCTTCGGAAATGCGCTAGAAATTAAATTCCCTACACGGAAATACCAAATATGTGGGGATTGCTATCAGTTTTAAGGGTTTTCATTTTTTTGCTACAAATTCTGATGTTTTGTATTGAATCTCTTTAAATTTCGATATTTTCCCGATTTCTCGGCCAATTTTGAATATTTTTCGAAAAGGTCTTCGGAAATGCGCTAGAAATTAAATTCCCTACACGGAAATACCAAATATGTGGGGATTGCTTTCAGTTTTAAGGGTTTTCATTTTTTTGCTACAAATTCTGATGTTTTGTATTGAATCTCATTAAATTTCCATATTTTCCAGATTTCTCGGCCAATTTTGAATATTTTTCGAAAAGGTCTTCGAAAATGCGCTAGATATTAAATTCCCTACACGGAAATACCAAATATGTGGGGATTGCTATCAGTTTTAAGGGTTTTCATTTTTTTACTACAAATTCTGATGTTTTGTATGAATCTCATTAAATTTCGAATATTTTCCCGATTTCTCGGCCAATTTTGAATATTTTTCGAAAAGGTCTTCGGAAATGCGCTAGAAATTAAATTCCCTACACGGAAATACCAAATATGTGGGGATTGCTTTCAGTTTTAAGGGTTTTCATTTTTTTGCTACAAATTCTGATGTTTTGTATTGAATCACTTTAAATTTCGATATTTTCCCGATTTCTCTGCCAATTTTGAATATTTGCCGAAAAGGTCTTCGGAAATGCGCTAGAAATTAAATTCCCTACACGGAAATACCAAATATGTGGGGATTGCTATCAGTTTTAAGGGTTTTCATTTTTTTGCTACAAATTCTGATGTTTTGTATTGAATCTCTTTAAATTTCGATATTTTCCCGATTTCTCGGCCAATTTTGAATATTTTCCGAAAAGGTCTTCGGAAATGCGCTAGAAATTAAATTCCTTACACGGAAATACCAAATATGTGGGGATTGCTTTCAGTTTTAAGGGTTTTCATTTTTTTGCTACAAATTCTGATGTTTTGTATTGAATCTCATTAAATTTCCATATTTTCCCGATTTCTCGGCCAATTTTGAATATTTTTCGAAAAGGTCTTCGGAAATGCGCTAGAAATTAAATTCCCTACACGGAAATACCAAATATGTGGGGATTGCTGTCAGTTTTAAGGGTTTTCATTTATATCCTACAAATTCCGATGTTTTGTATTGAATCTCATTAAATTTCCATATTTTCCCGATTTATCGGCCAATTTTGAATATTTTTCGAAAAGGTCTTCGGAAATGCACTAGAAATTATATTCCTTACACGGATATACCAAATATGTGGGGATTGCTTTCAGTTTTAAGGGTTTTCATTTTTTTGCTACAAATTCTGATGTTTTGTATTGAATCTCATTAAATTTCGATATTTTCCCGATTTCTCGCCCAATTTTGAATATTTTTCGAAAAGGTCTTCGGAAATGCGCTAGAAATTAAATTCCCTACACGGAAATACCAAATATGTCGGGATTGCTTTCAGTTTTAAGGGTTTTAATTTCTTTGCTACAAATTCTGATGTTTTGTATTGAATCTCTTTAAATTTCGATATTTTCCCGATTTCTCGGCCAATTTTGAATATTTTTCGAAAAGGTCTTCGGAAATGCGCTAGAAATTAAATTCCCTACACGGAAATACCAAATATGTGGGGATTGCTATCACTTTTAAGGGTTTCCATTTTGTTGCTACAAATTCTGATGTTTTGTATTGAATCTCTTTAAATTTCGATATTTTCCCGATTTCTCGGCCAATTTTGAATATTTTTCGAAAAGGCCCTCGGAAATGCGCTAGAAATTAAATTCCTTACACGGAAATACCAAATATGTGGGGATTGCTTTCAGTTTTAAGGGTTTTCATTTTTTGCTACAAATTCTGATGTTTTGTATTGAATCTCTTTAAATTTCGATATTTTCCCGATTTCTCGGCCAATGTTGAATATTTTTCGAAAAGGCCCTCGGAAATGCGCTAGAAATTAAATTCCTTACACGGAAATACCAAATATGTGGGGATTGCTTTCAGTTTTAAGGGTTTTCATTTTTTGCTACAAATTCTGATGTTTTGATTTGAATCTCATTAAATTTCGATATTTTCCCGATTTCTCGGCTAATTTTGAATGTTTTTCGAAAAGGTCTTCGGAAATGCGCTAGAAATTAAATTCCCTATACGGAAATACCAAATATGTGGGGATTGCTTTCAGTTTTAAGGGTTTTTATTTTTTTTCCTACAAATTCCAATGTTTTGTATTGAATCTCATTAAATTTCCATATTTTCCCGATTTATCGGCCAATTTTGAATATTTTCCGAAAAGGTCTTCGGAAATGCGCTAGAAATTAAATTCCCTACACGGAAATACCAAATATGTGGGGATCGCTTTCAGTTTTAAGGGTTTTCATTTTTTTGCTACAAATTCTGATGTTTTGTATTGAATCTCTTTAAATTTCGATATTTTCCCGATTTCTCGGCCAATTTTGAATATTTTTCGAAAAGGTCTTCGAAAATGCGCTAGATATTAAATTCCCTACACGGAAATACCAAATATGTGGGGATTGCTATCAGTTTTAAGGGTTTTCATTTTTTTGCTACAAATTCTGATGTTTTGTATTGAATCTCATTAAATTTCGAATATTTTCCCGATTTCTCGGCCAATTTTGAATATTTTTCGAAAAGGTCTTCGGAAATGCGCTAGAAATTAAATTCCCTACACGGAAATACCAAATATGTGGGGATTGCTGTCAGTTTTAAGGGTTTTCATTTTTTTGCTACAAATTCTGATGTGTTGTATTGAATCTCTTTAAATTTCGATATTTTCCCGATTTCTCTGCCAATTTTGAATATTTGCCGAAAAGGTCTTCGGAAATGCGCTAGAAATTAAATTCCCTACACGGAAATACCAAATATGTGGGGATTGCTATCAGTTTTAAGGGTTTTCATTTTTTTGCTACAAATGCTGAGGTTTTGTATTGAATCTCTTTAAATTTCGATATTTTCCCGATTTCTCGGCCAATTTTGAATATTTTCCGAAAAGGTCTTCGGAAATGCGCTAGAAATTAAATTCCTTACACGGAAATACCAAATATGTGGGGATTGTTTTCAGTTTTAAGGGTTTTCATTTTTTTGCTACAAATTCTGATGTTTTGTATTGAATCTCATTAAATTTCGATATTTTCCCGATTTCTCGGCCAATTTTGAATATTTTTCGAAAAGGTCTTCGGAAATGCGCTAGAAATTAAATTCCCTACACGGAAATACCAAATATGTGGGGATTGCTTTCAGTTTTAAGGGTTTTCATTTATTTCCTACAAATTCCAATGTTTTGTATTGAATCTCATTAAATTTCCATATTTTCCCGATTTATCGGTCAATTTTGAATATTTTTCGAAAAGGTCTTCGGAAATGCACTAGAAATTATATTCCGTACACGGATATACCAAATATGTGGGGATTGCTTTCAGTTTTAAGGGTTTTCATTTTTTTGCTACAAATTCTGATGTTTTGTATTGAATCTCATTAAATTTCGATATTTTCCCGATTTCTCGGCCAATTTTGAATATTTTTCGAAAAAGTCTTCGGAAATGCCCTAGAAATTAAATTCCCTACACGGAAATACCAAATATGTAGGGATTGCTTTCAGTTTTAAGGGTTTTAATTTTTTTGCTACAAATTCTGATGTTTTGTATTGAATCTATTTAAATTTCGATATTTTCCCGATTTCTCGGCCAATTTTGAATATTTTTCGAAAAGGTCTTCGGAAATGCGCTAGAAATTAAATTCCCTACACGGAAATACCAAATATGTGGGGATTGCTATCAGTTTTAAGGGTTTCCATTTTGTTGCTACAAATTCTGATGTTTTGCATTGAATCTCTTTAAATTTCGATATTTTCCCGATTTCTCGGCCAATTTTGAATATTTTTCGAAAAGGTCTTCGGAAATGCGCTAGAAATTAAATTCCCTACACGGAAATACCAAATATGTGAGGATTGCTATCACTTTTAAGGGTTTCCATTTTGTTGCTACAAATTCTGATGTTTTGTATTGAATCTCTTTAAATTTCGATATTTTCCCGATTTCTCGGCCAATTTTGAATATTTTTCGAAAAGGCCCTCGGATATGCGCTAGAAATTAAATTCCTTACACGGAAATACCAAATATGTGGGGATTGCTTTCAATTTTAAGGGTTTTCATTTTTTTGCTACAAATTCTGATGTTTTGTATTGAATCTCATTAAATTTCCATATTTTCCCGATTTCTCGGCCAATTTTGAATATTTTTCGAAAAGGTCTTCGAAAATGCGCTAGATATTAAATTCCCTACACGGAAATACCAAATATGTGGGGATTGCTATCAGTTTTAAGGGTTTTCATTTTTTTGCTACAAATTCTGATGTTTTGTATTGAATCTCATTAAATTTCGAATATTTTCCCGATTTCTCGGCCAATTTTGAATATTTTTCGAAAAGGTCTTCGGAAATGCGCTAGAAATTAAATTCCCTACACGGAAATACCAAATATGTGGGGATTGCTTTCAGTTCTAAGGGTTTTCATTTTCTTGCTACAAATTCTGATGTGTTGTATTGAATCTCTTTAAATTTCGATATTTTCCAGATTTCTCTGCCAATTTTGAATATTTGCCGAAAAGGTCTTCGGAAATGCGCTAGAAATTAAATTCCCTACACGGAAATACCAAATATGTGGGGATTGCTATCAGTTTTAAGGGTTTTCATTTTTTTGCTACAAATTCTGATGTTTTGTATTGAATCTCTTTAAATTTCGATATTTTCCCGATTTCTCGGCCAATTTTGAATATTTTCCGAAAAGGTCTTCGGAAATGCGCTAGAAATTAAATTCCCTACACGGAAATACCAAATATGTGGGGATTGCTTTCAGTTTTAAGGGTTTTCATTTTTTTGCTACAATTTCTGATGTTTTGTATTGAATCTCATTAAATTTCCAAATTTTCCCGATTTCTCGGCCAATTTTGAATATTTTTCGAAAAGGTCTTCGGAAATGCGCTAGAAATTAAATTCCCTACACGGAAATACCAAATATGTGGGGATTGCTGTCAGTTTTAAGGGTTTTCATTTATTTCCTACAAATTCCGATGTTTTGTATTGAATCTCATTAAATTTCCATATTTTCCCGATTTATCGGCCAATTTTGAATATTTTTCGAAAAGGTCTTCGGAAATGCACTAGAAATTATATTCCGTACACGGATATACCAAATATGTGGGGATTGCTTTCAGTTTTAAGGGTTTTCATTTTTTTGCTACAAATTCTGATGTTTTGTATTGAATCTCATTAAATTTCGATATTTTCCCGATTTCTCGGCCAATTTTGAATATTTTTCGAAAAGGTCTTCGGAAATGCGCTAGAAATTAAATTCCCTACACGGAAATACCAAATATGTAGGGATTGCTTTCAGTTTTAAGGGTTTTAATTTTTTTGCTACAAATTCTGATGTTTTGTATTGAATCTCTTTAAATTTCGATATTTTCCCGATTTCTCGGCCAATTTTGAATATTTTTCGAAAAGGTCTTCGGAAATGCGCTAGAAATTAAATTCCCTATACGGAAATACCAAATATGTGGGGATTGCTATCAGTTTTAAGGGTTTCCATTTTGTTGCTACAAATTCTGATGTTTTGTATTGAATCTCTTTAAATTTCGATATTTTCCCGATTTCTCGGCCAATTTTGAAAATTTTTCTAACAGGTCTTCGGAAATGCGCTAGAAATTAAATTCCCTACACGGAAATACCATATATGTGGGGATTGCTATCACTTTTAAGGGTTTCCATTTTGTTGCTACAAATTCTGATGTTTTGTATTGAATCTCTTTAAATTTCGATATTTTCCCGATTTCTCGGCCAATTTTGAATATTTTTCGAAAAGGCCCTCGGAAATGCGATAGAAATTAAATTCCTTACACGGAAATACCAAATATGTGGGGATTGCTTTCAGTTTTAAGGGTTTTCATTTTTTGCTACAAATTCTGATGTTTTGTATTGAATCTCTTTAAATTTCGATATTTTCCCGATTTCTCGGCCAATTTTGAATATTTTTCGAAAAGGCCCTCGGAAATGCGCTAGAAATTAAATTCCTTACACGGAAATACCAAATATGTGGGGATTGCTTTCAGTTTTAAGGGTTTTCATTTTTTGCTACAAATTCCAATGTTTTGTATTGAATCTCATTAAATTTCCATATTTTCCCGATTTATCGGCCAATTTTGAATATTTTCCGAAAAGGTCTTCGGAAATGCGCTAGAAATTAAACTCCCTACACGGAAATACCAAATATGTGGGGATTGCTTTCAGTTTTAAGGGTTTTCATTTTTTTGCTACAAATTCTGATGTTTTGTATTGAATCTCATTAAATTTCGATATTTTCCCGATTTCTCGGCCAATTTTGTATATTTTTCGAAAAGGTCTTCGGAAATGCGCTATTAAGTAAATTCCGTACACCGAAATACGAAATATGTGGGGATTGCTTTCAGTTTTAAGGGTTTTCATTTTTTTGCTACAAATTCTGATGTTTTGTATTGAATCTATTTAAATTTCGATATTTTCCCGATTTCTCGGCCAATTTTGAATATTTTTCGAAAAGGTCTTCGGAAATGCGCTAGAAATTAAATTCCCTACACGGAAATACCAAATATGTGGGGATTGCTTTCAGTTTTAAGGGTTTTCATTTTTTTCCTACAAATTCCGATGTTTTGTATTGAATCTCATTAAATTTCCATATTTTCCCGATTTATCGGCCAATTTTGAATATTTTTCGAAAAGGTCTTCGGAAATGCACTAGAAATTAAATTCCCTACACGGAAATACCAAATATGTGGGGATTGCTTTCAGTTTTAAGGGTTTTCATTTTTTTGCTACAAATTCTGATGTTTTGTATTGAATCTCATTAAATTTCGATATTTTCCCGATTTCTTGGCCAATTTTGAATATTTTTCGAAAAGGCCTTCGGAAATGCGCTAGAAATTAAATTCCCTACACGGAAATACCAAATATGTGGGGATTGCTTTCAGTTTTAAGGGTTTTCATTTTTTTGCTACAAATTCTGATGTTTTGTATTGAATCCCTTTAAATTTCGATATTTTCCCGATTTCTCGGCCAATTTTGAATATTTTTCGAAAAGGTTTTCGGAAATGCGCTAGAAATTAAATTCCCTATACGGAAATACCAAATATGTGGGGATTGCTTTCAGTTTAAAGGGTTTTCATTTTTTTGCTACAAATTCTGATGTTTTGTATTGAATCTCATTAAATTTCCATATTTTCCCGATTTCTCGGCCAATTTTGAATATTTTTCGAAAAGGTCTTCGGAAATGCGATAGAAATCAAATTCCGTACACGGAAATACCAAATATATGAATACCAAATATGCTTTCAGTTTTAAGGGTTTTCATTTTTTTCCTACAAATTCCGATGTTTTGTATTGAATCTCATTAAATTTCGATATTTTCCCGATTTGTTGGCCAATTTTGAATATTTTTCGAAAAGGTCTTCGGAAATGCGCTAGAAATTAAATTCCCTACACGGAAGTACCAAATATGTGGGGATTGCTTTCAGTTTTAAGGGTTTTCATTTTTTTGCTACAAATTCTGATGTTTTGTATTGAATCTCATTAAATTTCGATATTTTCCCGATTTCTCGGCCAATTTTGTATATTTTTCGAAAAGGTCTTCGGAAATGCGCTAGAAATTAAATTCCCTACACGGAAATACCAAATATGTGGGGATTGCTTTCAGTTTTAAGGGTTTTCATTTTTTTGCTACAAATTCTGATGTTTTGTATTGAATCTCATTAAATTTCGATATTTTCCCGATTTCTCGGCCAATTTTGTATATTTTTCGAAAAGGTCTTCGGAAATGCGCTAGAAATTAAATTCCCTACACGGAAATACCAAATATGTGGGGATTGCTTTCAGTTTTAAGGGTTTTTATTTTTTTCCTACAAATTCTGATGTTTTGTATTGAATCTCTTTAAATTTCGATATTTTCCCGATTTCTCTGCCAATTTCGAATATTTTTCGAAAAGGTCTTCGGAAATGCGCTAGAAATTAAATTCCCTACACGGATATACCAAATATGTGGGGATTGCTATCAGTTTTAAGGGTTTTTATTTTTTTGCTACAAATTCTGATGTTTTGTATTGAATCTCATTAAATTTCGATATATTCCCGATTTCTCGGCCAATTTTGTATATTTTTCGAAAAGGTCTTCGGAAATGCGCTAGAAATTAAATTCCCTACACGGAAATACCAAATATGTGGGGATTGCTTTCAGTTTTAAGGGTTTTCATTTTTTTGCTACAAATTCTGATGTTTTGTATTGAATCTCATTAAATTTAGATATTTTCCAGATTTCTCTTCCAATTTTGTATATTTTTCGAAAAGGTCTTCGGAAATGCGCTAGAAATTAAATTCCCTACACGGAAATACCAAATATGTGGGGATTGCTTTCAGTTTTAAGGGTTTTCATTTTTTTGCTATTTGTATAAAATCTCAATAAATTTCCATATTTTCCCGATTTCTCGGGCAATTTTGAATATTTTTTGAAAAGGTCTTCAGAAATGCGCTAGAAATTAAATCCCTACACGGATATACCAAATATGTGGGGATCGCTTTCAGTTTTAAGGGTTTTTATTTTTTTGCTACAAATTCTGATGTTTTGTATGGAATTACATTAAATTTCCATATATTCCCGACTTCTCGGGCAATTTTGAATATTTTTCGAAAAGTCTTCGGAAATGCGCTAGAAATCAAATTCCTTACACGGAGATACCAAATATGTGGGGATTGCTTTCAGTTTTAAGGGTTTTCATTTTTTTGCTAACAATTCTGATGTTTTGTATGGTATCTCATTAAATTTCCATATTTTCCCGATTTCTCGGGCAATTTTGAATTCGAAAAGGTCTTCGGAAATGCGCTAGAAATGAAATTCCCTACACGGAGATACCAAATATGTGGGGGTTGCTTTCAGTTTTAAGGGTTTTCATTTTTTTGCTAACAATTCTGATGTTTTGTATGGAATCTCATTAAATTTCCATATTTTCCCGATTTCTCGGGCAATTTTAAATATTTTTCGAAAAGGTTTTCGGAAATGCGCTAGAAATCAAATTCCTTACACGGAGATACCAAATATGTGGAGATTGCTTTCAGTTTTAATTGTTTTCATTTTTTTGCTACAAATTCTGATGTTTTGTATTGAATCTCATTAAATTTCGATATTTTCCCGATTTCTTGGCAAATTTTGAATATTTTTCGAAAAGGCCTTCGGAAATGCGCTAGAAATTAAATTCCCTACACGGAAATACTAAATATGTGGGGATTGCTTTCAGTTTTAAGGGTTTTCATTTTTTTGCTACAAATTCTGATGTTTTGTATTGAATCCCTTTAAATTTCGATATTTTCCCGATTTCTCGGCCAATTTTGAATATTTTTCGAAAAGGTTTTCGGAAATGCGCTAGAAATTAAATTCCCTATACGGAAATACCAAATATGTGGGGATTGCTTTCAGTTTAAAGGGTTTTCATTTTTTTGCTACAAATTCTGATGTTTTGTATTGAATCTCATTAAATTTCCATATTTTCCCGATTTCTCGGCCAATTTTGAATATTTTTCGAAAAGGTCTTCGGAAATGCGATAGAAATCAAATTCCGTACACGGAAATACCAAATATATGAATACCAAATATGCTTTCAGTTTTAAGGGTTTTCATTTTTTTCCTACAAATTCCGATGTTTTGTATTGAATCTCATTAAATTTCGATATTTTCCCGATTTGTTGGCCAATTTTGAATATTTTTCGAAAAGGTCTTCGGAAATGCGCTAGAAATTAAATTCCCTACACGGAAGTACCAAATATGTGGGGATTGCTTTCAGTTTTAAGGGTTTTCATTTTTTTGCTACAAATTCTGATGTTTTGTATTGAATCTCATTAAATTTCGATATTTTCCCGATTTCTCGGCCAATTTTGTATATTTTTCGAAAAGGTCTTCGGAAATGCGCTAGAAATTAAATTCCCTACACGGAAATACCAAATATGTGGGGATTGCTTTCAGTTTTAAGGGTTTTCATTTTTTTGCTACAAATTCTGATGTTTTGTATTGAATCTCATTAAATTTCGATATTTTCCCGATTTCTCGGCCAATTTTGTATATTTTTCGAAAAGGTCTTCGGAAATGCGCTAGAAATTAAATTCCCTACACGGAAATACCAAATATGTGGGGATTGCTTTCAGTTTTAAGGGTTTTTATTTTTTTCCTACAAATTCTGATGTTTTGTATTGAATCTCTTTAAATTTCGATATTTTCCCGATTTCTCTGCCAATTTCGAATATTTTTCGAAAAGGTCTTCGGAAATGCGCTAGAAATTAAATTCCCTACACGGATATACCAAATATGTGGGGATTGCTATCAGTTTTAAGGGTTTTTATTTTTTTGCTACAAATTCTGATGTTTTGTATTGAATCTCATTAAATTTCGATATTTTCCCGATTTCTCTGCCAATTTCGAATATTTTTCGAAAAGGTCTTCGGAAATGCGCTAGAAATTAAATTCCCTACACGGAAATACCAAATATGTGGGGATTGCTTTCAGTTTTAAGGGTTTTCATTTTTTTGCTACAAATTCTGATGTTTTGTATTGAATCTCATTAAATTTCGATATTTTCCCGATTTCTCGGCCAATTTTGTATATTTTTCGAAAAGGTCTTCGGAAATGCGCTAGAAATTAAATTCCCTACACGGAAATACCAAATATGTGGGGATTGCTTTCAGTTTTAAGGGTTTTCATTTTTTTGCTATTTGTATAAAATCTCAATAAATTTCCATATTTTCCCGATTTCTCGGGCAATTTTGAATATTTTTTGAAAAGGTCTTCAGAAATGCGCTAGAAATTAAATCCCTACACGGATATACCAAATATGTGGGGATCGCTTTCAGTTTTAAGGGTTTTTATTTTTTTGCTACAAATTCTGATGTTTTGTATGGAATTACATTAAATTTCCATATATTCCCGACTTCTCGGGCAATTTTGAATATTTTTCGAAAAGTCTTCGGAAATGCGCTAGAAATCAAATTCCTTACACGGAGATACCAAATATGTGGGGATTGCTTTCAGTTTTAAGGGTTTTCATTTTTTTGCTAACAATTCTGATGTTTTGTATGGTATCTCATTAAATTTCCATATTTTCCCGATTTCTCGGGCAATTTTGAATTCGAAAAGGTCTTCGGAAATGCGCTAGAAATGAAATTCCCTACACGGAGATACCAAATATGTGGGGGTTGCTTTCAGTTTTAAGGGTTTTCATTTTTTTGCTAACAATTCTGATGTTTTGTATGGAATCTCATTAAATTTCCATATTTTCCCGATTTCTCGGGCAATTTTAAATATTTTTCGAAAAGGTTTTCGGAAATGCGCTAGAAATCAAATTCCTTACACGGAGATACCAAATATGTGGAGATTGCTTTCAGTTTTAATTGTTTTCATTTTTTTGCTACAAATTCTGATGTTTTGTATGGAATCTCATTAAATTGATATATTTTCCCGATTTCTCGGGCAATTTTGAATATTTTTCGAAAAGATCTTCGGAAATGCGCTAGAAATTAAATTCCTTACACGGATATACCAAAAATGTGGGGATTGCTTTCAGTTTTAAGGGTTTTCATTTTTTTGCTACAACTTCTGATGTTTTGTATAAAATCTCAATAAATTTCCATATTTTCCCGATTTCTCGGGCAATTTTGAATATTTTTTGAAAAGGTTTTCGGAAATGCGCTAGAAATTAAATTCTTTACACGGATATACCAAATATGTGGGGATCGCTTTCAGTTTTAAGAGTTTTTATTTTTTTAATTCTGATGTTTTGTATAGAATTACATTAAATTTCCATATTTTCCCGATTTCTCGGGCAATTTTGAATATTTTTCGAAAAGGTTTTCGGAAATGCGCTAGAAATCAAATTCCTGACACGGCGATACCAAATATGTGGGGATTGCTTTCAGTTTTTAGGGTTTTCATTTTTTTGGTACAAATTCTGATGTTTTGTATGGAATCTCATTAAATTGCTATATTTTCCCGATTTCTCGGGCAATTTTGAATATTTTTCGAAAAGGTCTTCGGAAAGTCGCTAGAAATTAAGTTCCCTACACGGATATACCAAATATGTGGGGATTGCTTTCAGTTTTAAGGGTTTTCATTTTTTTGCTACAAATTCTGATGTTTTGTATGGAATTACATTAAATTTCCATATTTTCCCTATTCCTCGGGCAATTTTGAATATTTTTCGAAAAGGTATTCGGAAATGCGCTAGAAATCAAATTCCTTACACGGAGATACCAAATATGTGGGGATTGCTTTCAGTTTTAATGGTTTTCATTTTTTTGCTAACAATTCTAATGTTTTGTATGGAATCTCATTAAATTTCCATATTTTCCCGATTTCTCGGGCAATTTTAAATATTTTTCGAAAAGATTTTCGGAAATGCGCTAGAAATCAAATTCCTTACACGGAGATACCAAATATGTGGGGATTGCTTTCAGTTTTAAAGGTTTTCATTTTTTTGCTACAAATTCTGATATTTTGTATGGAATCTCATTAAATTGCTATATTTTCCCGATTTCTCGGGCAATTTTGAATATTTTTCGAGAAGGTCTTCGGAAATGCGCTAGAAATTAAATTCCCTACACGGATATACCAAATATGTGGGGATTGCTTTCAGTTTTAAGGGTTTTCATTTTTTTGCTACAAATTCTGATGTTTTGTACAAAATCTCAATAAATTTCCATATTTTCCCGATTTCTCAGGCAATTTTGAATATTTTTTGAAAAGGTCTTCGGAAATGCGCTAGAAATTAAATTCCCTACACGGATATACCAAATATGTGGGGATCGCTTTCAGTTTTAAGGGTTTTTATTTTTTTGCTACAAATTCTGATGTTTTGTATGGAATTACATTAAATTTCCATATTTTCCCGATTTCTCGGGCAATTTTGAATATTTTTCGAAAAGGTCTTCGGAAATGCGCTAGAAATCAAATTCCCTACACGGAGATACCAAATATGTAGGGATTGCTTTCAGTTTTAAGGGTTTTCATTTTTTTGCTAACAATTCTGATGTTTTGTATGGAATCTCATTAAATTGCTATATTTTCCCGATTTCTCGGGTAATTTTGAATATTTTTCGAAAAGGTCTTCGGAAATGCGATAGAAATTAAATTCCCTACACGGATATACCAAATATGTGGGGATTGCTTTCAGTTTTAAGGGTTTTCATTTTTTTGCTAACAATTCTGATGTTTTGTATGGAATCTCATTAAATTGCTATATTTTCCCGATTTCTCGGGCAATTTTGAATATTTTTCGAAAAGGTCTTCGGAAATGCGCTAGAAATTAAATTCCCTACACGGATATACCAAATATGTGGGGATTGCTTTCAGTTTTATGGGTTTTTATTTTTTTGCTACAAATTCTGATGTTTTGTATGGAATTACATTAAATTTCCATATTTTCCCGATTCCTCGGGCAATTTTGAATATTTTTCGAAAAGGTCTTCGGAAATGCGCTAGAAATCAAATTCCTTACACGGAGATACCAAATATGTGGGGATTGCTTTCAGTTTTAAGGGTTTTCATTTTTTTGCTAACAATTCTAATGTTTTGTATGGAATCTCATTAAATTTCCATATTTTCCCGATTTCTCGGGCAATTTTAAATATTTTTCGAAAAGATTTTAAATTCCCTACACGGATATACCAAATATGTGGGGATTGCTTTCAGTTTTAAGGGTTTTCATTTTTTTGCTACAAATTCTGATGTTTTGTACAAAATCTCAATAAATTTCCATATTTTCAAGATTTCTCGGGCAATTTTGAATATTGTTTCAAAAGGTCTTCGGAAATGCGCTAGAAATTAAATTCCCTACACGGATATACCAAATATGTGGGGATCGCTTTCAGTTTTAAGGGTTTTTATTTTTTTGCTACAAATTCTGATGTTTTGTATGGAATTACATTAAATTTCCATATTTTCCCGATTCCTCGGGCAATTTTGAATATTTTTCTAAAAGTTCTTAGGAAATGCGCTAGAAATCAAATTCCTTACAAGGAGATACCACATATGTGGGGATTGCTTTCAGTTTTGAAGGTTTTCATTTTTTTGCTACAAATTCTGATATTTTGTATGGAATCTCATTAAATTGCTATATTTTCCCGATTTCTCGGGCAATTTTGAATATTTTTCGAGAAGGTCTTCGGAAATGCGCTAGAAATTAAATTCCCTACACGGATATACCAAATATGTGGGGATTGCTTTCAGTTTTAAGGGTTTTCATTTTTTTGCTAGAAATTCTGATGTTTTGTACAAAATCTCAATAAATTTCCATATTTTCCCGATTTCTCGGGCAATTTTGAATATTTTTTGAAAAGGTCTTCGGAAATGCGCTAGAAATTAAATTCCCTACACGGATATACCAAATATGTGGGGATCGCTTTCAGTTTTAAGGGTTTTTATTTTTTTGCTACAAATTCTGATGTTTTGAATGGAATTACATTAAATTTCCAATATTTTCCCGATTTCTCGGGCAATTTTGAATATTTTTCGAAAAGGTCTTCGGAAATGCGCTAGAAATCAAATTCCCTACACGGAGATACCAAATATGTAGGGATTGCTTTCAGTTTTAAGGGTTTTCATTTTTTTGCTACAAATTCTGATGTTTTGTATAAAATCTCAATAAATTTCCATATTTACCTGATTTCTCGGGCAATTTTGAATATTTTTTGAAAAGGTCTTCGGAAATGCGCTAGAAATTAAATTCCCTACACGGATATACCAAATATGTGGGGATCGCTTTCAGTTTTAAGGGATTTTATTTTTTTGCTACAAATTCTGATGTTTTGTATGGAATTACATAAAATTTCCATATTTTCCCGATTCCTCGGGCAATTTTGAATATTTTTCGAAAAAGTCTTCGGAAATGCGCTAGAAAGCAAATTCCTTATACGGAGATACCAAATATGTGGAGATTGCTTTCAGTTTTAAGGGTTTTCATTTTTTTGCTAACAATTCTAATGTTTTGTATGGAATCTCATTAAATTTCCATATTTTCCCGATTTCTCGGGCAATTTTAAATATTTTTCGAAAAGGTTTTCGGAAATGCGCTAGAATTCAAATTCCTTACACGGAGACCAAATATGTGGGGATTGCTTTCAGTTTTAAAGGTTTTCATTTTTTTGCTACAAATTCTGATGTTTTGTATTGAATCTCTTTAAATTTTTATATTTTCCCGATTTCTGGGGCAATTTTGAATATTTTTCGAAAAGGTCTTCGGAAATGCGATAGAAATTAAATTCCCTACACGGATATACCAAATATGTGGGGATTGCTTTCAATTTTAAGGGTTTTTATTTTTTTACTACAAATTCTGATGTTTTGTATGGAATTACATTAAATTTCCATATTTTCCCGATTTCTCGGGCAATTTTGATTATTTTTCGAAAAGGTCTTCGGAAATGCCCTAGAAATCAAATTCCCTAGACGGAGATACCAAATATGTAGGGATTGCTTTTAGTGTTAAGGGTTTTCATTTTTTTGCTAACAATTCTGATGTTTTGTATAGAATCTCATTAAATTTCCATATTTTCCCGATTTCTCGGGCAATTTTAAATATTTTTCGAAAAGGTTTTCGGAAATGCGCTAGAAATCAAATTCCTTACACGGAGATACCAAATATGTGGGGATTGCTTTCAGTTTTAAAGGTTTTCATTTTTTTGCTACAAATTCTGATTTTTTGTATGGAATCTCATTAAATTGCTATATTTTCCCGATTTTTCGGGCAATTTTGAATATTTTTCGAAAAGGTCTTCGGAAATACGCTAGAAATTAAATTCCCTACACGGATATACCAAATATGTGGGGATTGCTTTCAGGTTTAAGGGTTTTCATTTTTTTGCTACAAATTCTGATGTTTTGTATAAAATCTCAATAAATTTCCATATTTTCCCGATTTCTCGCGCAATTTTGAATATTGTTTGAAAAGGTCTTCGGAAATGCGCTAGAAATTAAATTCCCTACACGGATATACCAAATATGTGGGGATCGCTTTCAGTTTTAAGGGTTTTTATTTTTTTGCTACAAATTCTGATGTTTTGTATGGAATTACATTAAATTTCCATATTTTCCCGATTTCTCGGGCAATTTTGAATATTTTTCGAAAAGGTCTTCGGAAATGCGCTAGAAATCAAATTCCCTACACGGAGATACCAAATATGTACGGATTGCTTTCAGTTTTAAGGGTTTTCATTTTTTTGCTAACAATTCTGATGTTTTGTATGGAATCTCATTAAATTTTCATATTTTCCCGATTTCTCGGGCAATTTTAAATATTTTTCGAAAAGGTTTTCGGAAATGCGCTAGAAATCAAATTCCTTACACGGAGATACCAAATATGTGGGGATTGCTTTCAGTTTTAAAGATTTTCATTTTTTTGCTACAAATTCTGATATTTTGTATGGAATCTCATTAAATTGCTATATTTTCCCGATTTCTCGGGCAATTTTGAATATTTTTCGAAAAGGTCTTCGGAAATGCGCTAGAAATTAAATTCCCTACACGGATATACCAAATATGTGGGGATTGCTTTCAGTTTTAAGGGTTTTCATTTTTTTGCTACAAATTCTGATGTTTTGTATAAAATCTCAATAAATTTCCATATTTTCCCGATTTCGGGCAATTTTGAATATTGTTTGAAAAGGTCTTCGGAAATGCGCTAGAAATTAAATTCCCTACACGGATATACCAAATATGTGGGGATCGCTTTCAGTTTTAAGGGTTTTTATTTTTTTGCTACAAATTCTGATGTTTTGTATGGAATTACATTAAATTTCCATATTTTCCCGATTTCTCGGGCAATTTTGAATATTTTTCGAAAAGGTCTTCGGAAATGCGCTAGAAATCAAATTCCCTACACGGAGATACCAAATATGTAGGGATTGCTTTCAGTTTTAAGGGTTTTCATTTTTTTGCTAACAATTCTGATGTTTTGTATGGAATCTTATTAAATTTCCATATTTTCCCGATTTCTCGGGCAATTTTAAATATTTTTCGAAAAGGTTTTCGGAAATGCGCTAGAAATCAAATTCCTTACACGGAGATACCAAATATGTGGGGATTGCTTTCAGTTTTAAAGGTTTTCATTTTTTTGCTACAAATTCTGATGTTTTGTATGGAATCTCATTAAATTGCTATATTTTCCCGATTTCTCGGGCAATTTTGAATATTTTTCGAAAAGGTTTTCGGAAATGCGCTAGAAATCAAATTCCTTACACGGAGATACCAAATATGTGGGGATTGCTTTCAGTTTTAAAGGTTTCCATTTTTTTGCTACAAATTCTGATGTTTTGTATGGAATCTCATTAAATTGCTATATTTTCCCGATTTCTCGGGCAATTTTAAATATTTTTTGAAAAGGTCTTCGGAAATGCGCTAGAAATTAAATTCCCTACACGGAGATACCAAATATGTGCGGATTGCTTTCAGTTTTAAAGGTTTTCATTTTTTTGCTACAAATTCTGATGTTTTGTATGGAATCTCATTAAATTGCTATATTTTCCCGATTTCTCGGGCAATTTTGAATATTTTTCGAAAAGGCCTTCGGAAATGCGCTAGAAATTAAATTCCCTACACGGATATACCAAATATGTGGGGATTGCTTTCAGTTTTAAGGGTTTTCATTTTTTTGCTACAAATTCTGATGTTTTGTATAAAATCTCAATAAATTTCCATATTTTCCCGATTTCTCGGGCAATTTTAAATATTTTTCGAAAAGGTTTTCGGAAATGCGCTAGAATTCAAATTCCTTACACGGAGATACCAAATATGTGGGGATTGCTTTCAGTTTTAAAGGTTTTCATTTTTTTGCTACAAATTCTGATGTTTTGTATTGAATCTCTTTAAATTTTTATATTTTCCCGATTTCTGGGGCAATTTTGAATATTTTTCGAAAAGGCCTTCGGAAAGTCGCAAGAAATTAAATTCCCTACACGGATATACCAAATATGTGGGGATTGCTTTCAGTTTTAAGGGTTTTCATTTTTTTGCTAACAATTCTGATGTTTTGTATGGTATCTCATTAAATTTCCATATTTTCCCGATTTCTCGGGCAATTTTAAATATTTTTCGAAAAGGTTTTCGGAAATGCGCTAGAAATCAAATTCCTTACACGGAGATACCAAATATGTGGGGATTGCTTTCAGTTTTAAGAGTTTTCATTTTTTTTGCTATAAATTCTGATGTTTTGTATTGAATCTCTTTAAATTTTTATATTTTCCCCCATTTCTGGGGCAATGTTGAATATTTTTCGAAAAGGTCTTCGGAAAGTCGCTAGAAATTAAATTCCCTACACGGATATACCAAATATGTGGGGATCGCTTTCAGTTTTAAGGGTTTTTATTTTTTTGCTAACAATTCTGATGTTTTGTATGGAATCTCATTAAATTTCCATATTTTCCCGATTTCCCGGACAATTTTATATATTTTTCGAAAAGGTTTTCTGAAATGCGCTAGAAATCAAATTCCTTACACGGAGATACCAATAATGTGGGGATTGCTTTCAGTTTTAAGGGTTTTCATTTTTTTGCTAACAATATCTGATGTTTTGTATGTAATCTCATTAAATTTCGATATTTTCCCGATTTCTCGGGCAATTATGAATATTTTTGGAAAAGGTCTTCGGAAATGCGATAGAAATTAAATTCCCTACACGGATATACCAAATATGTGGGGATTGCTTTCAGTTTTAAGGGTTTTCATTTTTATGCTAACAATTCTGATGTTTTGTATGGAATCTCATTAAATTTCCATATTTTCCCGATTTCTCGGGCAATTTTAAATATTTTTCGAAAAGGTTTTCGGAAATGCGCTAGAAATCAAATTCCTTACACGGAGATACCAAATATGTGGGGATTGCTTTCAGTTTTAAAGGTTTTCATTTTTTTGCTACAAATTCTGATGTTTTGTATGGAATCTCATTAAATTGCTATATTTTCCCGATTTCTCGGGCAATTTTGAATATTTTTCGAAAAGGTCTTCGGAAATGCGCTAGAAATTAAATTCCCTACACGGATATACCAAATATGTGGGGATTGCTTTCAGTTTTAAGGGTTTTCATTTTTTTGCTACAAATTCTGATGTTTTGTATAAAATCTCAATAAATTTCCATATTTTCCCGATTTCTCGGGCAATTTTGAATATTGTTTGAAAAGGTCTTCGGAAATGCGCTAGAAATTAAATTCCCTACACGGATATACCAAATATGTGGGGATCGCTTTCAGTTTTAAGGGTTTTTATTTTTTTGCTACAAATTCTGATGTTTTGTATGGAATTACATTAAATTTCCATATTTTCCCGATTTCTCGGGCAATTTTGAATATTTTTCGAAAAGGTCTTCGGAAATGCGCTAGAAATCAAATTCCCTACACGGAGATACCAAATATGTAGGGATTGCTTTCAGTTTTAAGGGTTTTCATTTTTTTGCTAACAATTCTGATGTTTTGTATGGAATCTCATTAAATTTCCATATTTTCCCGATTTCTCGGGCAATTTTAAATATTTTTCGAAAAGGTTTTCGGAAATGCGCTAGAAATCAAATTCCTTACACGGAGATACCAAATATATGGGGATTGCTTTCAGTTTTAAAGGTTTTCATTTTTTTGCTACAAATTCTGATGTTTTGTATGGAATCTCATTAAATTGCTATATTTTCCCGATTTCTCGGGCAATTTTGAATATTTTTCGAAAAGGTCTTCGGAAATGCGCTAGAAATTAAATTCCCTACACGGATATACCAAATATGTGGGGATTGCTTTCAGTTTTAAAGGTTTTCATTTTTTTGCTACAAATTCTGATGTTTTGTATTGAATATCTTTAAATTTTTATATTTTCCCGATTTCTGGGGCAATTTTGAATATTTTTCGAAAAGGCCTTCGGAAAGTCGCAAGAAATTAAATTCCCTACACGGATATACCAAATATGTGGGGATTGCTTTCAGTTTTAAGGGTTTTCATTTTTTTGCTAACAATTCTGATGTTTTGTATGGTATCTCATTAAATTTCCATATTTTCCCGATTTCTCGGGCAATTTTAAATATTTTTCGAAAAGGTTTTCGGAAATGCGCTAGAAATCAAATTCCTTACACGGAGATACCAAATATGTGGGGATTGCTTTCAGTTTTAAGAGTTTTCATTTTTTTGCTATAAATTCTGATGTTTTGTATTGAATCTCTTTAAATTTTTATATTTTCCCCCATTTCTGGGGCAATGTTGAATATTTTTCGAAAAGGTCTTCGGAAAGTCGCTAGAAATTAAATTCCCTACACGGATATACCAAATATGTGGGGATCGCTTTCAGTTTTAAGGGTTTTTATTTTTTTGCTAACAATTCTGATGTTTTGTATGGAATCTCAGTAAATTTCCATATTTTCCCGATTTCCCGGACAATGTTGAATATTTTTCGAAAAGGTCTTCGGAAATGCGATAGAAATTAAATTCCCTACACGGATATACCAAATATGTGGGGATTGCTTTCAGTTTTAAGGGTTTTCATTTTTTTGCTAACAATTCTGATGTTTTGTATGGAATCTCATTAAATTTCCATATTTTCCCGATTTCTCGGGCAATTTTAAATATTTTTCGAAAAGGTTTTCGGAAATGCGCTAGAAATCAAATTCCTTACACGGAGATACCAAATATGTGGGGATTGCTTTCAGTTTTAAAGGTTTTCATTTTTTTGCTACAAATTCTGTTGTTTTGTATGGAATCTCATTAAATTGCTATATTTTCCCGATTTCTCGGGCAATTTTGAATATTTTTCGAAAAGGTCTTCGGAAATGCGCTAGAAATTAAATTCCCTACACGGAGATACCAAATATGTGGGGATTGCTTTCAATTTTAAGGGATTTTATTTTTTTGCTACAAATGCTGATGTTTTGTATGGAATTACATTAAATTTCGATACTTTCCCGATTTCTCGGGCAATTTTGAATATTTTTCGAAAAGGTTTTCGGAAATGCGCTAGAATTCAAATTCCTTAAACGGAGATACCAAATATGTGGGGATTGCTTTCAGTTTTAAAGGTTTTCATTTTTTTGCTACAAATTCTGATGTTTTGTATTGAATCTCTTTAAATTTTTATATTTTCCCGATTTCTGGGGCAATTTTGAATATTTTTCGAAAAGGTCTTCGGAAAGTCGCTAGAAATTAAATTCCCTACACGGATATACCACATATGTGGGGATTGCTTTCAGTTTTAAGGGTTTTCATTTTTTTGCTAACAATTCTGATGTTTTGTATGGTATGTCATTAAATTTCCATATTTTCCCGATTTCTCGGGCAATTTTAAATATTTTTCGAAAAGGTTTTCGGAAATGCGCTAGAAATCAAATTCCTTACACGGAGATACCAAATATGTGGGGATTGCTTTCAGTTTTAAGAGTTTTCATTTTTTTGCTATAAATTATGATGTTTTGTATTCAATCTCTTTAAATTTTTATATTTTCCCCGATATCTGGGGCAATTTTGAATATTTTTCGAAAAGGTCTTCGGAAAGTCGCTAGAAATTAAATTCCCTACACGGATATACCAAATATGTGGGCATTGCTTTCAATTTTAAGGGTTTTTATTTTTTTGCTACAAATTCTGATGTTTTGTTTGGAATTACATTAAATTTCCATATTTTCCCGATTTCTCGGGCAATTTTGAATATTTTCCGAAAAGGTCTTCGGAAATGCGCTAGAAATCAAATTCCCTACACGGAGATACCAAATATGTAGGGATTGCTTTCAGTTTTAAGGGTTTTCATTTTTTTGCTAACAATATCTGATGTTTTGTATGTAATCTCACGAAATTTCGATATTTTACCGATTTCTCGGGCAATTTTGAATATTTTTGGAAAAGGTCTTCGGAAATGGGATAGAAATTAAATTCCCTACACGGATATACCAAATATGTGGGCGTTGCTTTCAATTTTAAGGGTTTTTATTTTTTTGCTACAAATTCTGATGTTTTGTATGGAATTACATTAAATTTCCATATTTTCCCGATTTCTCGGGCAATTTTGAATATTTTTCGAAAAGGTCTTCGGAAATGCGCTCAAATTCCCTACACGGAGATACCAAATATGTAGGGATTGCTTTCAGTTTTAAGGGTTTTCATTTTTTTGCTAACAATTCTGATGTTTTGTATGGAATCTCATTAAATTTCCATATTTTCCCGATTTCTCGGGCAATTTTAAATATTTTTCGAAAAGGTTTTCGGAAATGCGCTAGAAATCAGATTCCTTACACGGAGATACCAAATATGTGGGGATTGCTTTCAGTTTTAAAGGTTTTCATTTTTTTGCTACAAATTCTGATGTTTTGTATGGAATCTCATTAAATTGCTATATTTTCCCGATTTCTCGGGCAATTTTGAATATTTTTCGAAAAGGTCTTCGGAAATGCGCTAGAAATTTAATTCCCTACACGGAGATACCAAATATGTGGGGATTGCTTTCAATTTTAAGGGTTTTTATTTTTTTGCTACAAATTCTGATGTTTTGTATGGAATTACATTAAATTTCCATATTTTCCCGATTTCTCGGGCAATTTTGAATATTTTCCGAAAAGGTCTTCGGAAATGCGCTAGAAATCAAATTCCCTACACGGAGATACCAAATATGTAGGGATTGCTTTCAGTTTTAAGGGTTTTAATTTTTTTGCTAACAATATCTGATGTTTTGTATGTAATCTCACGAAATTTCGATATTTTACCGATTTCTCGGGCAATTTTGAATATTTTTGGAAAAGGTCTTCGGAAATGGGATAGAAATTAAATTTCCTACACGGATATACCAAATATGTGGGCATTGCTTTCAATTTTAAGGGTTTTTATTTTTTTGCTACAAATTCTGATGTTTTGTATGGAATTACATTAAATATCCATATTTTCCCGATTTCTCGGGCAATTTTGAATATTTTTCGAAAAGGTCTTCGGAAATGCGCTAGAAATCAAATTCCCTACACGGAGATACCAAATATGTAGCGATTGCTTTCAGTTTTAAGGGTTTTCATTTTTTTGCTAACAATTCTGATGTTTTGTATGGAATCTCATTAAATTTCCATATTTTCCCGATTTCTCGGGCAATTTTAAATATTTTTCGAAAAGGTTTTCGGAAATGCGCTAGAAATCAGATTCCTTACACGGAGATACCAAATATGTGGGGATTGCTTTCAGTTTTAAAGGTTTTCATTTTTTTGCTACAAATTCTGATGTTTTGTATGCAATCTCATTAAATTGCTATATTTTCCCGATTTTTCGGGCAATTTTGAATATTTTTCGAAAAGGTCTTCGGAAATGCGCTAGAAATTAAATTCCCTACACGGATATACCAAATATGTGGGGATTGCTTTCAGTTTTAAGGGTTTTCATTTTTTTGCTACAAATTCTGATGTTTTGTATAAAATCTCAATAAATTTCCATATTTTCCCGATTTCTCGGGCAATTTTGAATATTGTTTAAAAAGGTCTTCGGAAATGCGCTAGAAATTAAATTCCCTACACGGATATACCAAATATGTGGGGATTGCTTTCAGTTTTAAGGGTTTTCATTTTTTTGCTACAAATTCTGATGTTTTGTATGGAATTACATTAAATTTCCATATTTTCCCGATTTCTCAGGCAATTTTGAATATTTTTCGAAAAGGTCTTCGGAAATGCGCTAGAAATCAAATTCCCTACATGGAGATACCAAATATGTAGGGATTGCTTTCAGTTTTAAGGGTTTTCATATTTTTGCTAGCAATTCTGATGTTTTGTATGGAATCTCATTAAATTTCCATATTTTCCCGATTTCTCGGGCAATTTTAAATATTTTTCGAAAAGGTTTTCGGAAATGCGCTAGAAATCAAATTCCTTACACGGAGATACCAAATATGTGGGGATTGCTTTCAGTTTTAAAGGTTTTCATTTTTTTGCTACAAATTCTGATGTTTTGTATGGAATCTCATTAAATTGCTATATTTTCCCGATTTCTCGGGCAATTTTAAATATTTTTCGAAAAGGTTTTCGGAAATGCGCTAGAAATCAAATTCCTTACACGGAGATACCAAATATGTGGGGATTGCTTTCAGTTTTAAAGGTTTTCATTTTTTTGCTACAAATTCTGATGTTTTGTATTTAATCTCATTAAATTGCTATATTTTCCCGATTTCTCGGGCAATTTTGAATATTTTTCGAAAAGGTCTTCGGAAATGCGGTAGAAATTAAATTCCCTACACGGATATACCAAATATGTGGGGATTGCTTTCAGTTTTAAGGGTTTTCATTTTTTTGCTACAAATTCTGATGTTTTGTATAAAATCTCAATAAATTTCCATATTTTCCCGATTTCTCGGGTAATTTTGAATATTGTTTGAAAAGGTCTTCGGAAATGCGCTAGAAATTAAATTCCCTACACGGATATACCAAATATGTGGGTATCGCTTTCAGTTTTAAGGGTTTTTATTTTTTTGCTACAAATTCTGATGTTTTGTATGGAATTACATTAAATTTCCATATTTTCCCGATTTCTCGGGCAATTTTGAATATTTTACGAAAAGGTCTTCGGAAATGCGCTAGAAATCTAATTCCCTACACGGAGATACCAAATATGTAGGGATTGCTTTCAGTTTTAAGGGTTTTCATTTTTTTGCTAACAATTCTGATGTTTTGTATGGAATCTCATTAAATTTCCATATTTTCCCGATTTCTCGGGCAATTTTAAATATTTTTCGAAAAGGTTTTCGGAAATGCGCTAGAAATCAAATTCCTTACACGGAGATACCAAATATGTGGGGATTGCTTTCAGTTTTAAAGGTTTTCATTTTTTTGCTACAAATTCTGATGTTTTGTATGGAATCTCATTAAATTGCTATATTTTCCCGATTTCTCGGGCAATTTTGAATATTGTTTAAAAAGGTCTTCGGAAATGCGCTAGAAATTAAATTCCCTACACGGATATACCAAATATGTGGGGATTGCTTTCAGTTTTAAGGGTTTTCATTTTTTTGCTACAAATTCTGATGTTTTGTATGGAATTACATTAAATTTCCATATTTTCCCGATTTCTCGGGCAATTTTGAATATTTTTCGAAAAGGTCTTCGGAAATGCGCTAGAAATCAAATTCCCTACACGGAGATACCAAATATGTAGGGATTGCTGTCAGTTTTAAGGGTTTTCATTTTTTTGCTACAAATTCTGATGTTTTGTATGGAATTACATCAAATTTCCATATTTTCCCGATTTCTCGGGCAATTTTGAATATTTTTTGAAAAGGTCTTCGGAAATGCGCTAGAAATTAAATTCCCTACACGGATATACCAAATATGTGGGGATCGCTTTCAGTTTTAAGGGTTTTTATTTTTTTGCTACAAATTCTGCTGTTTTGTATGGAATTACATTAAATTTCCATATTTTCCCGATTTCTCGGGCAATTTTGAATATTTTTCGAAAAGGTCTTCGGAAATGCGCTAGAAATCAAATTCCCTACACGGAGATACCAAATATGTAGGGATTGCTGTCAGTTTTAAGGGTTTTCATTTTTTTGCTACAAATTCTGATGTTTTGTATTTAATCTCATTAAATTGCTATATTTTCCCGATTTCTCGGGCAATTTTGAATATTTTTCGAAAAGGTCTTCGGAAATGCGGTAGAAATTAAATTCCCTACACGGATATACCAAATATGTGGGGATTGCTTTCAGTTTTAAGGGTTTTCATTTTTTTGCTACAAATTCTGATGTTTTGTATAAAATCTCAATAAATTTCCATATTTTCCCGATTTCTCGGGCAATTTTGAATATTGTTTGAAAAGGTCTTCGGAAATGCGCTAGAAATTAAATTCCCTACACGGATATACCAAATATGTGGGTATCGCTTTCAGTTTTAAGGGTTTTTATTTTTTTGCTACAAATTCTGATGTTTTGTATGGAATTACATTCAATTTCCATATTTTCCCGATTTCTCGGGCAATTTTGAATATTTTACGAAAAGGTCTTCGGAAATGCGCTAGATATCTAATTCCCTACACGGAGATACCAAATATGTAGGGATTGCTTTCAGTTTTAAGGGTTTTCATTTTTTTGCTAACAATTCTGATGTTTTGTATGGAATCTCATTAAATTTCCATATTTTCCCGATTTCTCGGGCAATTTTAAATATTTTTCGAAAAGGTTTTCGGAAATGCGCTAGAAATCAAATTCCTTACACGGAGATACCAAATATGTGGGGATTGCTTTCAGTTTTAAAGGTTTTCATTTTTTTGCTACAAATTCTGATGTTTTGTATGGAATCTCATTAAATTGCTATATTTTCCCGATTTCTCGGGCAATTTTAAATATTTTTCGAAAAGGTTTTCGGAAATGCGCTAGAAATCAAATTCCTTACACGGTGATACCAAATATGTGGGGATTGCTTTCAGTTTTAAAGGTTTTGATTTTTTTGCTACAAATTCTGATGTTTTGTATGGAATCTCATTAAATTGCTATATTTTCCCGATTTCTCGGGCAATTTTGAATATTTTTTGAAAAGGTCTTCGGAAATGCGCTAGAAATTAAATTCCCTACACGGATATACCAAATATGTGGGGATCGCTTTCAGTTTTAAGGGTTTTTATTTTTTTGCTACAAATTCTGATGTTTTGTATGGAATTACATCAAATTTCCATATTTTCCCGATTTCTCGGGCAATTTTGAATATTTTTTGAAAAGGTCTTCGGAAATGCGCTAGAAATTAAATTCCCTACACGGATATACCAAATATGTAGGGATCGCTTTCAGTTTTAAGGGTTTTTATTTTTTTGCTACAAATTCTGATGTTTTGTATGGAATTACATTAAATTTCCATATTTTCCCGATTTCTCGGGCAATTTTGAATATTTTTCGAAAAGGTCTTCGGAAATGCGCTAGAAATCAAATTCCCTACACGGAGATACCAAATATGTAGGGATTGCTGTCAGTTTTAAGGGTTTTCATTTTTTTGCTAACAATTCTGATGTTATGTATGGAATCTCATTAAATTTCCATATTTTCCCGATTTCTCGGGCAATTTTAAATATTTTTCGAAAAGGTTTTCGGAAATACGCTAGAAATCAAATTCCTTACACGGAGATACCAAATATGTGGGGATTGCTTTCAGTTTTAAGGGTTTTCATTTTTTTGCTACAAATTCTGATGTTTTGTATAAAATCTCAATAAATTTCCATATTTTCCCGATTTCTCGGGCAATTTTAAATATTTTTCGAAAAGGTTTTCGGAAATGCGCTAGAATTCAAATTCCTTACACGGAGATACCAAATATGTGGGGATTGCTTTCAGTTTTAAAGGTTTTCATTTTTTTGCTACAAATTCTGATGTTTTGTATTGAATCTTTTTAAATTTTTATATTTTCCCGATTTCTGGGGCAATTTTGAATATTTTTCGAAAAGGTCTTCGGAAAGTCGCTAGAAATTAAATTCCCTACACGGATATACCAAATATGTGGGGATTGCTTTCAGTTTTAAGGGTTTTCATTTTTTTGCTAACAATTCTGATGTTTTGTATGGTATCTCATTAAATTTCCATATTTTCCCGATTTCTCGGGCAATTTTAAATATTTTTCGAAAAGGTTTTCGGAAATGCGCTAGAAATCAAATTCCTTACGCGGAGATACCAAATATGTGGGGATTGCTTTCAGTTTTAAGAGTTTTTATTTTTTGCAATAAATTCTGATGTTTTGTATTGAATCTCTTTAAATTTTTATATTTTCCCCGATTTCTGGGGCAATTTTGAATATTTTTCGAAAAGGTCTTCGGAAAGTCGCTAGAAATTAAATTCCCTACACGGATATACCAAATATGTGGGGATCGCTTTCAGTTTTAAAGGTTTTTATTTTTTTGCTAACAATTCTGATGTTTTGTATGGAATCTCATTAAATTTCCATATTTTCCCGATTTCTCGGACAATTTTATATATTTTTCGAAAAGGTTTTCTGAAATGCGCTAGAAATCAAGTTCCTTACACGGAGATACCAAATATGTGGGGATTGCTTTCAGTTTTAAGGGTTTTCATTTTTTTGCTAACAATATCTGATGTTTTGTATGTAATCTCACTAAATTTCGATATTTTCCCGATTTCTCGGGCAATTTTGAATATTTTTCGAAAAGGTCTTCGGAAATGCGATAGAAATTAAATTCCCTACACGGATATACCAAATATGTAGGGATTGCTTTCAGTTTTAAGGATTTTCATTTTTTTGCTAACAATTCTGATGTTTTGTATGGAATCTCATTAAATTTCCATATTTTCCCGATTTCTCGGGCAATTTTAAATATTTTTCGAAAAGGTTTTCGGAAATGCGCTAGAAATCAAATTCCGTACACGGAGATACGTAATATGTGGGGATTGCTTTCAGTTTTAAAGGTTTTCATTTTTTTGCTACAAATTCTGATGTTTTGTATGGAATCTCATTAAATTGCTATATTTTCCCGATTTCTCGGGCAATTTTGAATATTTTTCGAAGAGGTCTTCGGAAATGCGCTAGAAATTAAATTCCCTACACGGAGATACCAAATATGTGGGGATTGCTTTCAGTTTTAAGGGTTTTCATTTTTTTGCTAACAATTCTGATATTTTGTATGGAATCTCATTAAATTTCCATATTTTCCCGATTTCTCGGGCAATTTTAAATATTTTTCGAAAAGGTTTTCGGAAATGCGCTAGGAATCAAATTGCTTACACGGAGATACCAAATATGTGGGGATTGCTTTCAGTTTTAAGGGTTTTCATTTTTTTGCTACAAATTCTGATGTTTTGTATTGAATCTCTTTAAATTTTTATATTTTCCCGATTTCTGGGGCAATTTTGAATATTTTTCGAAAAGGTCTTCGGAAAGTCGCTAGAAATTAAATTCCCTACACGGATATACCAAATATGTGGGGATTGCTTTCAGTTTTAAAGGTTTTCATTTTTTTGTTACAAATTCTGATGTTTTGTATAAAATCTCAATAAATTTCCATATTTTCCCGATTTCTCGGGCAATTTTGAATATTTTTTGAAAAGGTCTTCGGAAATGCGCTAGAAATTAAATTCCCTACACGGATATACCAAATATATCCGTGTAGGGAATTTACTGGGGATCGCTTTCAGTTTTAAGGGTTTTTATTTTTTTGCTACAAATTCTGATGTTTTGTATGGAATTACATCAAATTTCCATATTTTCCCGATTTCTCGGGCAATTTTGAATATTTTTTGAAAAGGTCTTCGGAAATGCGCTAGAAATTAAATTCCCTACACGGATATACCAAATATGTAGGGATCGCTTTCAGTTTTAAGGGTTTTTATTTTTTGCTACAAATTCTGATGTTTTGTATGGAATTACATTAAATTTCCATATTTTCCCGATTTCTCGGGCAATTTTGAATATTTTTCGAAAAGGTCTTCGGAAATGCGCTAGAAATCAAATTCCCTACACGGAGATACCAAATATGTAGGGATTGCTGTCAGTTTTAAGGGTTTTCATTTTTTTGCTAACAATTCTGATGTTATGTATGGAATCTCATTAAATTTCCATATTTTCCCGATTTCTCGGGCAATTTTAAATATTTTTCGAAAAGGTTTTCGGAAATACGCTAGAAATCAAATCCCTTACACGGAGATACCAAATATGTAGGGATTGCTTTCAGTTTTAAAGGTTTTCATTTTTTTGCTACAAATTCTGATGTTTTGTATGGAATCTCATTAAACTGCTATATTTTCCCGATTTCTCGGGCAATTTTGAATATTTTTCGAAAAGGTCTTCGGAAATGCGCTAGAAATTAAATTCCCTACACGGATATACCAAATATGTGGGGATTGCTTTCAGTTTTAAGGGTTTTCATTTTTTTGCTACAAATTCTGATGTTTTGTATAAAATCTCAATAAATTTCCATATTTTCCCGATTTCTCGGGCAATTTTAAATATTTTTCGAAAAGGTTTTCGGAAATGCGCTAGAATTCAAATTCCTTACACGGAGATAACAAATATGTGGGGATTGCTTTCAGTTTTAAAGGTTTTCATTTTTTTGCTACAAATTCTGATGTTTTGTATTGAATCTTTTTAAATTTTTATATTTTCCCGATTTCTGGGGCAATTTTGAATATTTTTCGAAAAGGTCTTCGGAAAGTCGCTAGAAATTAAATTCCCTACACGGATATACCAAATATGTGGGGATTGCTTTCAGTTTTAAGGGTTTTCATTTTTTTGCTAACAATTCTGATGTTTTGTATGGTATCTTATTAAATTTCCATATTTTCCCGATTTCTCGGGCAATTTTAAATATTTTTCGAAAAGGTTTTCGGAAATGCGCTAGAAATCAAATTCCTTACGCGGAGATACCAAATATGTGGGGATTGCTTTCAGTTTTAAGAGTTTTTATTTTTTTGCAATAAATTCTGATGTTTTGTATTGAATCTCTTTAAATTTTTATATTTTCCCCGATTTCTGGGGCAATTTTGAATATTTTTCGAAAAGGTCTTCGGAAAGTCGCTAGAAATTAAATTCCCTACACGGATATACCAAATATGTGGGGATCGCTTTCAGTTTTAAGGGCTTTAATTTTTTTGCTACAAATTCTGATGTTTTGTATGGAATCTCATTAAATTTTTATATTTTCCCCGATTTCTGGGGCAATTTTGAATATTTTTCGAAAAGGTCTTCGGAAAGTCGCTAGAAATTAAATTCCCTACACGGATATACCAAATATGTGGGGATCGCTTTCAGTTTTAAAGGTTTTTATTTTTTTGCTAACAATTCTGATCTTTTGTATGGAATCTCATTAAATTTCCATATTTTCCCGATTTCTCGGACAATTTTATATATTTTTCGAAAAGGTTTTCTGAAATGCGCTAGAAATCAAATTCCTTACACGGAGATACCAAATATGTGGGGATTGCTTTCAGTTTTAAGGGTTTTCATTTTTTTGCTAACAATTCTGATGTTATGTATGGAATCTCATTAAATTTCCATATTTTCCCGATTTCTCGGCCAATTTTAAATATTTTTTGAAAACGTCTTTGGAAATGCGCTAGAAATCAAATTCCCTACACAGAGATAACAAATATGTGGGGATTGCTTTCAGTTTTAAGGGTTTTCATTTTTTTGCTACAAATTCTGATGTTTTGTATGGAATCTCATTAAATTTCCATATATTCCCGATTTCTCGGGCAATTTTGAATATTTTTCGAAAAGGTCTTCGGAAAGTCGCTAGAGAAATCAAATTCCCTACAAGGATATACCAAATATGTGGGGATTGCTTTCAGTTTTAAGGGCTTTAATTTTTTTGCTACAAATTCTGATGTTTTGTATGGAATCTCATTAAATTTTTATATTTTCCCCGATTTCTGGGGCAATTTTGAATATTTTTCGAAAAGGTCTTCGGAAAGTCGCTAGAAATTAAATTCCCTACACGGATATACCAAATATGTGGGGATCGCTTTCAGTTTTAAAGGTTTTTATTTTTTTGCTAACAATTCTGATCTTTTGTATGGAATCTCATTAAATTTCCATATTTTCCCGATTTCTCGGACAATTTTATATATTTTTCGAAAAGGTTTTCTGAAATGAGCTAGAAATCAAATTCCTTACACGGAGATACCAAATATGTGGGGATTGCTTTCAGTTTTAAGGGTTTTCATTTTTTTGCTAACAATATCTGATGTTTTGTATGTAATCTCACTAAATTTCGATATTTTCCCGATTTCTCGGGCAATTTTGAATATTTTTCGAAAAGGTCTTCGGAAATGCGATAGAAATTAAATTCCCTACACGGATATACCAAATATGTAGGGATTCCTTTCAGTTTTAAGGATTTTCATTTTTTTGCTAACAATTCTGATGTTTTGTATGGAATCTCATTAAATTTCCATATTTTCCCGATTTCTCGGGCAATTTTAAATATTTTTCGAAAAGGTTTTCGGAAATGCGCTAGAAATCAAATTCCGTACACGGAGATACATAATATGTGGGGATTGCTTTCAGTTTTAAAGGTTTTCATTTTTTTGCGACAAATTCTGATGTTTTGTATTTAGTCTCATTAAATTTCTCGGGCAATTTTGATTATCTTTCGAAAATTTCTTGCTCTAGAAATTAAATTCCTTACACGGAGATACCAAATATGTGAGGATTGCTTCAGTTTTAAGGTTTTCATTTTTTTGCTAACAATCTGATATTTTGTATGGAATCTCAATAAATTTTCCATATTTTCCCGATTTCTCGGGCAATTTTAAATATTTTTCGAAAAGGTTTTCGGAAATGCGCTAGAAATCAAATTGCTTACACGGAGATACCAAATATGTGGGGATTGCTTTCAGTTTTAAGGGTTTTCATTTTTTTGCTACAAATTCTGATGTTTTGTATTGAATCTCTTTAAATTTTTATATTTTCCCGATTTCTGGGCAATTTTGAATATTTTCGAAAAGGTCTTCGGAAAGTCGCTAGAAATTAAATTCCCTACACGGATATACCAAATATGTGGGGATTGCTTTCAGTTTTAAAGGTTTTCATTTTTTTGTTACAAATTCTGATGTTTTGTATAAAATCTCAATAAATTTCCATATTTTCCCGATTTCTCGGGCAATTTTGAATATTTTTTGAAAAGGTCTTCGGAAATGCGCTAGAAATTAAATTCCCTACACGGATATACCAAATATATCCGTGTAGGGAATTTACTGGGGATCGCTTTCAGTTTTAAGGGTTTTTATTTTTTTGCTACAAATTCTGATGTTTTGTATGGAATTACATTAAATTTCCATATTTTCCCGATTTCTCGGGCAATTTTGAATATTTTTCGAAAAGGTCTTCGGAAATGCGCTACAAATCAAATTCCCTACACAGAGATACCAAATATGTGGGGATTGCTTTCAGTTTTAAGGGTTTTCATTTTTTTGCTAACAATTCTGATGTTTTGTATGGAATCTCATTAAATTTCCATATTTTTCCGATTTCTCGGGAAATTTTGAATATTTTTTGAAAACGTCTTTGGAAATGCGCTAGAAATCAAATTCCCTACACAGAGATAACAAATATGTGGGGATTGCTTTCAGTTTTAAGGGTTTTCATTTTTTTGCTACAAATTCTGATGTTTTGTATGGAATCTCATTAAATTTCCATATATTCCGATTTCTCGGGCAATTTTGAATATTTTTCGAAAAGGTCTTCGGAAAGTCGCTAGAAATCAAATTCCCTACAAGGATATACCAAATATGTGGGGATTGCTTTCAGTTTTAAGGGCTTTAATTTTTTTGCTACAAATTCTGATGTTTTGTATGGAATCTCATTAAATTTCCATATTTTCCCGATTTCTCGGGTAATTTTGAATATTTTTCGAAAAGGTCTTCGGAAATCCGCTAGAAATCAAATTCTCTACACGGACATACCAAATATGTGGGGATTGCTTTCAGTTTTAAGGGTTTTCATTTTTTTGCTATAAATTCTGATGTTTTGTATTGAATCTCTTTAAATTTTTATATTTTCCCCCATTTCTGGGGCAATTTTGAATATTTTTCGAAAAGGTCTTCGGAAAGTCGCTAGAAATTAAATTCCCTACACGGATATACCAAATATGTGGGGATTGCTTTCAGTTTTAAGGGTTTTCATTTTTTTGCTACAAATTCTGATGTTTTGTATAAAAACTCATTAAATTTCCATATTTTCCCCGATTTCTCGGCCAATTTTGAATATTTTTCGAAAAGGTCTTCGGAAATGCGCTAGATATTAAATTCCCTACACGGATATACCAAATATATCCGTGTAGGGAATTTAGTGGGGATAGCTTTCAGTTTTAAGGGTTTTCATTTTTTTGCTATAAATTCTGATGTTTTGTATTGAATCTCTTTAAATTTTTATATTTTCCCCGATTTCTGGGGCAATGTTGAATATTTTTCGAAAAGGTCTTCGGAAAGTCGCTAGAAATTAAATTCCCTGCACGGATATACCAAATATGTGGGGGTTGCTTTCAGTTTTAAGGGTTTTCATTGTTTTGCTACAAATTCTGATGTTTTGTATAAAAACTCATTAAATTTCCATATTTTCCCGATTTCTCGGGCAATTTTGAATATTTTTCGAAAAGGTCTTCGGAAATGCGCTAGAAATCAAATTCCTTACACGGAGATACCAAATATGTGGGGATTGCTTTCAGTTTTAAGGGTTTTCATTTTTTGCTAACAATTCTGATGTTTTGTATGGAATCTCATTAAATTGCTATATTTTCCCGATTTCTCGGGCAATTTTGAATATTTTTCGAAAAGGTCTTCGGAAATGCGCTAGAAATTAAATTCCCTACATGGAGATACCAAATATGTGGGGATTGCTTTCAGTTTTAAGGGTTTTCATTTTTTTGCTAACAATTCTGATATTTTGTATGGAATCTCATTAAATTTCCATATTTTCCCGATTTCTCGGCCAATTTTGAATATTTTTCGAAAAGGTCTTCGGAAATGCGCTAGAAATTAAATTCCCTACATGGAGATACCAAATATGTGGGGATTGCTTTCAGTTTTAAGGGTTTTCATTTTTTTTGCTAACAATTCTGATATTTTGTATGGAATCTCATTAAATTTCCATATTTTCCCGATTTCTCGGCCAATTTTAAATATTTTTCGAAAAGGTTTTCGGAAATGCGCTAGAAATTAAATTCCCTACACGGAGATACCAAATATGTGGGGATTGCTTTCAGTTTTAAGGGTTTTCATTTTTTGCTAACAATTCTGATGTTTTGTATGGAATCTCATTAAATTGCTATATTTTCCCGATTTCTCGGGCAATTTTGAATATTTTTCGAAAAGGTCTTCGGAAATGCGCTAGAAATTAAATTCCCTACATGGAGATACCAAATATGTGGGGATTGCTTTCAGTTTTAAGGGTTTTCATTTTTTTGCTAACAATTCTGATATTTTGTATGGAATCTCATTAAATTTCCATATTTTCCCGATTTCTCGGCCAATTTTGAATATTTTTCGAAAAGGTCTTCGGAAATGCGCTAGATATTAAATTCCCTACACGGATATACCAAATATATCCGTGTAGGGAATTTAGTGGGGATAGCTTTCAGTTTTAAGGGTTTTCATTTTTTTGCTATAAATTC
Source organism: Empis livida (assembly GCA_963932195.1). NCBI lineage: Eukaryota > Metazoa > Arthropoda > Insecta > Diptera > Empididae > Empis > Empis livida. The sequence goes on from OZ010647.1 coordinate 17,267,232, forward strand.
TGATGTTTTGTATTGAATCTCTTTAAATTTTTATATTTTCCCCGATTTCTGGGGCAATGTTGAATATTTTTCGAAAAGGTCTTCGGAAAGTCGCTAGAAATTAAATTCCCTGCACGGATATACCAAATATGTGGGGGTTGCTTTCAGTTTTAAGGGTTTTCATTGTTTTGCTACAAATTCTGATGTTTTGTATAAAAACTCATTAAATTTCCATATTTTCCCGATTTCTCGGGCAATTTTGAATATTTTTCGAAAAGGTCTTCGGAAATGCGCTAGAAATCAAATTCCTTACACGGAGATACCAAATATGTGGGGATTGCTTTCAGTTTTAAGGGTTTTCATTTTTTGCTAACAATTCTGATGTTTTGTATGGAATCTCATTAAATTGCTATATTTTCCCGATTTCTCGGGCAATTTTGAATATTTTTCGAAAAGGTCTTCGGAAATGCGCTAGAAATTAAATTCCCTACATGGAGATACCAAATATGTGGGGATTGCTTTCAGTTTTAAGGGTTTTCATTTTTTTGCTAACAATTCTGATATTTTGTATGGAATCTCATTAAATTTCCATATTTTCCCGATTTCTCGGCCAATTTTAAATATTTTTCGAAAAGGTTTTCGGAAATGCGCTAGAAATTAAATTCCTTACACGGAGATACCAAATATGTGGGGATTGCTTTCAGTTTTAAAGGTTTTCATTTTTTTGCTACAAATTCTGATGTTTTGTATGGAATCTCATTAAATTGCTATATTTTTCCGATTTATCGGCCAATTTTGAATATTTTTCGAAAAGGTCTTCGGAAATGCGCTAGAAATTAAATTCCCTACACGGAGATACCAAATATGTGGGGATTGCTTTCAGTTTTAAGGGTTTTCATTTTTTTGCTACAAATTCTGATGTTTTGTATTGAATCTCATTAAATTTCCATATTTTCCCGATTTCTCGGCCAATTTTGAATATTTTTCGCAAAGGTCTTCGGAAATGCGCTAGAAATTAAATTCCCTGCACGGAAATACCAAATATGAGGGGATTGCTTTCAGTTTTAAGGGCTTTAATTTTTTTGCTACAAATTCTGATGTTTTGTATGGAATCTCATTAAATTTCCATATTTTCCCGATTTCTCGGGCAATTTTGAATATTTTTCGAAAAGGTCTTCGGAAATCCGCTAGAAATCAAATTCTCTACACGGAGATACCAAATATGTGGGGATTGCTTTCAGTTTTAAGAGTTTTCATTTTTTTGCTATAAATTCTGATGTTTTGTATTGAATCTCTTTAAATTTTTATATTTTCCCCGATTTCTGGAGCAATTTTGAATATTTTTCGAAAAGGTCTTCGGAAAGTCGCTAGAAATTAAATTCCCTACACGGATATACCAAATATGTGGGGATTGCTTTCAGTTTTAAGGGTTTTCATTTTTTTGCTAACAATTCTGATGTTTTGTATGGAATCTCATTAAATTTCCATATTTTCCCGATTTCTCGGGCAATTTTAAATATTTTTCGAAAAGGTTTTCGGAAATGCGCTAGAAATCAAATTCCTTACACGGAGATACCAAATATGTGGGGATTGCTTTCAGTTTTAAGGGTTTTCATTTTTTTGCTACAAATTCTGATGTTTTGTATGGAATCTCATTAAATTTCCATATATTCCCGATTTCTCGGGCAATTTTGAATATTTTTCGAAAAGGTCTTCGGAAAGTCGCTAGAAATTAAATTCCCTACACGGATATACCAAATATGTGGGGATTGCTTTCAGTTTTAAGGGTTTTAATTTTTTTACTATAAACTCTGATGTTTTGTATTGAATCTCTTTAAATTTTTATATTTTCCCCGATTTCTGGGGCAATTTTGAATATTTTTCGAAAAGGTCTTCGGAAAGTCGCTAGAAATTAAATTCCCTACACGGATATACCAAATATGTGGGGATTGCTTTCAGTTTTAAGGGTTTTCATTTTTTTGCTACAAATTCTGATGTTTTGTATAAAAACTCATTAAATTTCCATATTTTCCCGATTTCTCGGGCAATTTTGAATATTTTTCGAAAAGGTCTTCGGAAATGCGCTAGAAATCAAAATCCTTACACGGAGATACCAAATATGTGGGGATTGCTTTCAGTTTTAAGGGTTTTCATTTTTTTGCTAACAATTCTGATTTTTTGTATGGAATCTCATTAAATTTCCATATTTTCCCGATTTCTGGGCAATTTTAAATATTTTTCGAAAAGGTCTTCGGAAAGTCGCTAGAAATTAAATTCCCTACACGGATATACCAAATATGTGGGGATTGCTTTCAGTTTTAAGGGTTTTAATTTTTTTACTATAAATTCTGATGTTTTGTATTGAATCTCTTTAAATTTTTATATTTTCCCCGATTTCTGGGGCAATTTTGAATATTTTTCAAAAAGGTCTTCGGAAAGTCGCTAGAAATTAAATTCCCTACACGGATATACCAAATATATGGGGATTGCTTTCAGTTTTAAGGGTTTTAATTTTTTTACTATAAATTCTGATGTTTTGTATTGTATCTCTTTAAATTTTTATATTTTCCCCGATTTCTGGGGCAATTTTGAATATTTTTCGAAAAGGTCTTCGGAAAGTCGCTAGAAATTAAATTCCCTACACGGATATACCAAATATGTGGGGATTGCTTTCAGTTTTAAGGGTTTTCATTTTTTTGCTAACAATTCTGATATTTTGTATGGAATCTCATTAAATTTCCATATTTTCCCGATTTCTCGCGCAATTTTAAATATTTTTCGAAAAGGTTTTCGGAAATGCACTAGAAATCAAATTCCTTACACGGAGATACCATATATGTGGGGATAGCTTTCAGTTTTAAAGGTTTTAATTTTTTTGCTACAAATTCTGATGTTTTGTATGGAATCTCATTAAATTGCTATATTTTCCCGATTTCTCGGGCAATTTTGAATATTTTTCGAAAAGGTCTTCGGAAATGCGCTAGAAATTAAATTCCCTACACGGAGATACCAAATATGTGGGGATTGCTTTCAGTTTTAAGGGTTTTCATTTTTTTGCTACAAATTCTGATGTTTTGTATTGAATCTCATTTAATTTCCATATTTTCCCGATTTCTCGGCCAATTTTGAATATTTTTCGCAAAGGTCTTCGGAAATGGGCTAGAAATTAAATTCCCTACACGGAGATAGCAAATATGTGGGGATTGCTTTCAGTTTTAAGAGTTTTCATTTTTTTGCTATAAATTCTGATGTTTTGTATTGAATCTCTTTAAATTTTTATATTTTCCCCGATTTCTGGGGCAATTTTGAATATTTTTCGAAAAGGTCTTCGGAAAGTCGCTAGAAATTAAATTCCCTACACGGATATACCAAATATGTGGGGATTGCTTTCAGTTTTAAGGGTTTTCATTTTTTTGCTAACAATTCTGATGTTTTGTATGGAATCTCATTAAATTTCCATATTTTCCCGATTTCTCGGGCAATTTTAAATATTTTTCGAAAAGGTTTTCGGAAATGCGCTACAAATCAAATTTCTTACACGGAGATACCAAATATGTGGGGATTGCTTTCAGTTTTAAGGGTTTTCATTTTTTTGCTAACAATTCTGATGTTTTGTATGGAATCTCATTAAATTTCCATATTTTTCCGATTTCTCGGGCAATTTTGAATATTTTTTGAAAACGTCTTTGGAAATGCGCTAGAAATCAAATTCCCTACACAGAGATACCAAATATGTGGGGATTGCTTTCAGTTTTAAGGGTTTTTATTTTTTATGCTACAAATTCTGATGTTTTGTATGGAATCTCATTAAATTTCCATATATTCCCGATTTCTCGGGCAATTTTGAATATTTTTCGAAAAGGTCTTCGGAAAGTCGCTAGAAATCAAATTCCCTACAAGGATATACCAAATATGTGGGGATTGCTTTCAGTTTTAAGGGTTTTCATTTTTTTGCTATAAATTCTGCTGTTTTGTATTGAATCTCTTTAAATTTTTATATTTTCCCCGATTTCTGGGGCAATTTTAAATATTTTTCGAAAAGGTCTTCGGAAAGTCGCTAGAAATTAAATTCCCTACACGGATATACCAAATATGTGGGGATTGCTTTCAGTTTTAAGGGTTTTCATTTTTTTGCTAACAATTCTGATGTTTTGTATGGAATCTCATTAAATTTCCATATTTTCCCGATTTCCCGGGCAATTTTAAATATTTTTCGAAAAGGTTTTCGGAAATGCGCTAGAAATCAAATTCCTTACACGGAGATACCAAATATGGGGGGATTGCTTTCAGTTTTAAAGGTTTTCATTTTTTTGCTACAAATTCTGATGTTTTGTATGGAATCTCATTAAATTGCTATATTTTCCCGATTTCTCGGGCAATTTTGAATATTTTTCGAAAAGGTCTTCGGAAATGCGCTAGAAATTAGATTCCCTACACGGTGATACCAAATATGTGGGGATTGCTTTCAGTTTTAAGGGTTTTCATTTTTTTGCTAACAATTCTGATATTTTGTATGGAATCTCATTAAATTTCCATAGTTTCCCGATTTCTCGGGCAATTTTAAATATTTTTCGAAAAGGTTTTCGGAAATGCGCTAGAAATCAAATTCCTTACACGGAGATACCAAATATGTGGGGATTGCTTTCAGTTTTAAGGGTTTTCATTTTTTTTGCTACAAATTCTGATGTTTTGTATTGAATCGCTTTAAATTTTTATATTTTCCCGATTTCTCGGGCAATTTTGAATATTTTTCGAAAAGGTCTTCGGAAAGTCGCTAGAAATTAAATTCCCTACACGGATATACCAAATATGTGGGGATTGCTTTCAGTTTTAAAGGTTTTCATTTTTTTGTTACAAATTCTGATATTTTGTATAAAATCTCATTAAATTTCCATATTTTCCCGATTTCTCGGGCAATTTTGAATATTTTTTGAAAAGGTCTTCGGAAATGCGCTAGAAATTAAATTCCCTACACGGATATACCAAATATATCCGTGTAGGGAATTTAGTGGGGATCCCTTTCAGTTTTAAGGGTTTTCATTTTTTTGCTAACAATTCTGATGTTTTGTATGGAATCTCATTAAATTTCTATATTTTTCCGATTTCTTGGGCAATTTTGAATATTTTCGAAAAGGTCTTCGCAAATGCGCTAGAAATCAAATTCCCTACACAGAGATACCAAATATGTGGGGATTGCTTTCAGTTTTAAGGGTTTTCATTTTTTTGCTACAAATTCTGATGTTTTGTATTGAATCGCTTTAAATTTTTATATTTTCCCGATTTCTCGGGCAATTTTGAATATTTTTCGAAAAGGTCTTCGGAAAGTCGCTAGAAATTAAATTCCCTACACGGATATACCAAATATGTGGGGATTGCTTTCAGTTTTAAAGGTTTTCATTTTTTTGTTACAAATTCTGATATTTTGTATAAAATCTCATTAAATTTCCATATTTTCCCGATTTCTCGGGCAATTTTGAATATTTTTTGAAAAGGTCTTCGGAAATGCGCTAGAAATTAAATTCCCTACACGGATATACCAAATATATCCGTGTAGGGAATTTAGTGGGGATCCCTTTCAGTTTTAAGGGTTTTCATTTTTTTGCTAACAATTCTGATGTTTTGTATGGAATCTCATTAAATTTCCATATTTTTCCGATTTCTTGGGCAATTTTGAATATTTTCGAAAAGGTCTTCGCAAATGCGCTAGAAATCAAATTCCCTACACAGAGATACCAAATATGTGGGGATTGCTTTCAGTTTTAAAGGTTTTCATTTTTTTGCTACAAATTCTAATGTTTTGTATGGAATCTCATTAAATTGCTATATTTTCCCGATTTCTCGGGCAATTTTGAATATTTTTCGAAAAGGTCTTCGGAAAGTCGCTAGAAATTAAATTCCCTACACGGATATAACAAATATGTGGGGATTGCTTTCAGTTTTAAAGGTTTTCATTTTTTTGTTACAAATTCTGATATTTTGTATAAAATCTCATTAAATTTCCATATTTTCCCGATTTCTCGGGCAATTTTGAATATTTTTTGAAAAGGTCTTCGGAAATGCGCTAGAAATTAAATTCCCTACACGGATATACCAAATATATCCGTGTAGGGAATTTAGTGGGGATCGCTTTCAGTTTTAAGGGTTTTCATTTTTTTGCTAACAATTCTGATATTTTGTATGGAATCTCATTAAATTTCCATATTTTCCCGATTTCTCGGGCAATTTTGAATATTTTCGAAAAGGTCTTCGGAAATGCGCTAGAAATCAAATTCCCTACACAGAGATACCAAATATGTGGGGATTGCTTTCAGTTTTAAGGGTTTTCATTTTTTTGCTAACAATTCTGATGTTTTGTATGGAATCTCATTAAATTTCCATATTTTTCCGATTTCTCGGGCAATTTTGAATATTTTCGAAAAGGTCTTCGCAAATGCGCTAGAAATCAAATTCCCTACACAGAGATACCAAATATGTGGGGATTGCTTTCAGTTTTAAGGGTTTTCATTTTTTTGCTACAAATTCTGATGTTTTGTATGGAATCTCATTAAATTTCCATATTTTCCCGATTTCTCGGGCAATTTTGAATATTTTTTGAAAAGGTCTTCGGAAATGCGCTAGAAATTAAATTCCCTACACGGATATACCAAATATATCCGTGTAGGGAATTTAGTGGGGATCGCTTTCAGTTTTAAGGGTTTTCATTTTTTTGCTATAAATTCTGATGTTTTGTATTGAATCTCTTTAAATTTTTATATTTTCCCCGATTTCTGGGGCAATTTTGAATATTTTTCGAAAAGGTCTTCGGAAAGTCGCTAGAAATTAAATTCCTTACACGGATATACCAAATATGTGGGGATTGCTTTCAGTTTTAAGGGTTTTCATTTTTTTGCTACAAATTCTGATGTTTTGTATAAAAATTCATTAAATTTCCATATTTTCCCGATTTCTCGGGCAATTTTGAATATTTTTCGAAAAGGTCTTCGGAAATGCGCTAGATATTAAATTCCCTACACGGATATACCAAATATGTGGGGATTGCTTTCAGTTTTAAAGGTTTTCAATTTTTTGCTACAAATTCTAATGTTTTGAATGGAATCTCATTAAAATGCTATATTTTCCCGATTTCTCGGGCAATTTTGAATATTTTTCGAAAAGGTCTTCGGAAATGCGCTAGAAATTAAATTCCCTACACGGAGATACCAAATATGTGGGGATTGCTTTCAGTTTTAAGGTTGTTCATTTTTTTGCTAACAATTCTGATGTTTTGTATGGAATCTCATTAAATTTCCATATTTTCCTGATTTCTCGGGCAATTTTAAATATTTTTCGAAAAGGTTTTTGGAAATGCACTAGAAATCAAATTCCTTACACGGAGATACCAAATATGTGGGGATTGCTTTCAGTTTTAAGGGTTTTCATTTGTTTGCTACAAATTCTGATGTTTTGTATTGAATCTCTTTAAATTTTTATATTTTCCCGATTTCTCGGGCAATTTTAAATATTTTTCGAAAAGGTCTTCGGAAATGCGCTAGAAATTAAATTCCCTACACGGAGATACCAAATATGTGGGGATTGCTTTCAGTTTTAAGGGTGTTCATTTTTTTGCTAACAATTCTGATGTTTTGTATGGAATCTCATTAAATTTCCATATTTTCTCGGGCAATTTTAAATATTTTTCGAAAAGGTCTTCGGAAATGCGCTAGATATTAAATTCCCTACACGGATATACCAAATATGTGGGGATCGCTTTCAGTTTTAAGGGTTTTCCCCTTGAAGTTTTGTATGGAATCTCATTAAATTTCCATATTTTCCCGATTTCTCCGGAAATTTTGTATATTTTTCGAAAAGGTCTTCGGAAATGCGCTATATATTATATTCCCTACACGGATATACCAAATATGTCGGGATTGCTTTCAGTTTTAAGTGTTTTAATTTTTTTTGCTACAAATTCTGTTGTTTTGTATTGAATCTCATTAAATTTCCATATTTTCCCGATTTCTCGGGCAATTTTGAATATTTTTTCGAAAACACACACGGCGATACCAAATATGTGGGGATCGCTTTCAGTTTTAAGGGTTTTCATTTCTTTGCTACAAATTTTGATGTTTTGTGTGGAATCTCATTAAATTTCCATATTTTCCCGATTTCTCCGGAAATTTTGAATATTTTTTCAAAAAGGTCTTCGGAAATGCGCTATATTTTTAATTCCCTACACGGATATACCAAATATGTGGGGATCGCTTTCAGTTTTAATGGTTTTCATATTTTTGCTACAAATTCTGATGTTTTGTATGGAATTTCATTAAATTTCCATATTTTCCCGATTTCTCCGGAAATTTTGAATATTTTTCGAAAAGGTCTTCGGAAAGTCGCTAGAAATTAAATTCCCTACACGGATATACCAAATATGTGGGGATTGCTTTCAGTTTTAAGGGTTTTCATTTTTTTGCTACAAATTTTGATGTTTTGTATAAAAACTCATTAAATTTCCATATTTTCCCGATTTCTCGGGCAATTTTGAATATTTTTCGAAAAGATCTTCGGAAATGCGCTAGATATTAAATTCCCTACACGGATATACCAAATATGTGGGGATTGCTTTCAGTTTTAAAGGTTTTCATTTTTTTGCTACAAATTGTAATGTTTTGTATGGAATCTCATTAAATTGCTATATTTTCCCGATTTCTCGGGCAATTTTGAATATTTTTCGAAAAGGTCTTCGGAAATGCGCTAGATATTAAATTCCCTACACGGATATACCAAATATGTGGGGATCGCTTTCAGTTTTAAGGGTTTTCCCTTTGAAGTTTTGTATGGAATCTCATTAAATTTCCATATTTTCCCGATTTCTCCGGAAATTTTGTATATTTTTCGAAAAGGTCTTCGGAAATGCGCTATATATTAAATTCCATACACGGATATACCAAATATGTCGGGATTGCTTTCAGTTTTAAGTGTTTTAATTTTTTTGCTACAAATTCTGATGTTTTGTATTGAATCTCATTAAATTTCCATATTTTCCCGATTTCTCGGGCAATTTTGAATATTTTTTCGAAAACACACACGGCGATACCAAATATGTGGGGATCGCTTTCAGTTTTAAGGGTTTTCATTTCTTTGCTACAAATTCTGATGTTTTGTGTGGAATCTCATTAAATTTCCATATTTTCCCGATTTCTCCGGAAATTTTGAAATTTTTCAAAAAGGTCTTCGGAAATGCGCTATATTTTTAATTCTCTACACGGATATACCAAATATGTGGAGATCGCTTTCAGTTTTAATGGTTTTCATATTTTTGCTACAAATTCTGATGTTTTGTATGGAATCTCATTAAATTTCCATATTTTCCCGATTTCTCCGGAAATTTTGAATATTTTTCGAAAAGGTCTTCGCAAATGCGCTAGATATTTAATTCCCTACACGGATATACCAAATATGTCGGGATTGCTTTCAGTTTTAAGTGTTTTAATTGTTTTGCTACAAATTCTGATGTTTTGTATGGAATCCCATTAAATTTCCATATTTTCCCGATTTCTCGGGCAATTTTGAATATTTTTTGAAAAGGTCTTCGGAAAGTCGCTAGAAATTAAATTCCCTACACGGATATACCAAATATGTGGGGATTGCTTTCAGTTTTAAGGGTTTTCATTTTTTTGCTACAAATTCTGATGTTTTGTATAAAAACTCATTAAATTTCCATATTTTCCCGATTTCTCGGGCAATTTTGAATATTTTTCGAAAAGATCTTCGGAAATGCGCTAGATATTAAATTCCCTACACGGATATACCAAATATGTGGGGATTGCTTTCAGTTTTAAAGGTTTTCATTTTTTTGCAACAAATTCTAATGTTTTGTATGGAATCTCATTAAATTGCTATATTTTCCCGATTTCTCGGGCAATTTTGAATATTTTTCGAAAAGGTCTTCGGGAATGCGCTAGAAATTAAATTCCCTACACGGAGATACCAAATATGTGGGGATTGCTTTCAGTTTTAAGGGTTTTCATTTGTTTGCTACAAATTCTGATGTTTTGTATTGAATCTCTTTAAATTTTTATATTTTCCCAATTTCTGGGGCAATTTTGAATATTTTTCGAAAAGGTCTTTGGAAAGTCGCTAGAAATTAAATTCCCTACACGGATATACCAAATATGTGGGGATTGCTTTCAGTTTTAAGGGTTTTCATTTTTTTGTCTTCGGAACAAAAAAATGAAAACCCTTAAAATTTTTCCCCATTTATCCGGAAATATTTTCCCGATTTCTCCGGAAATTTTGTATATTTTTCGAAAAGGTCTTCGGAAATGCACTAGAAATCAAATTCCTTACACGGAGATACCAAATATGTGGGGATTGCTTTCAGTTTTAAGGGTTTTCATTTTTTTGCTACAAATTCTAATGTTTTGTATGGAATCTCATTAAATTGCTATATTTTCCCGATTTCTCGGGCAATTTTGAATATTTTTCGAAAAGGTCTTCGGGAATGCGCTAGAAATTAAATTCCCTACACGGATATACCAAATATGTGGGGATTGCTTTCAGTTTTAAGGGTTTTCATTTTTTTGCTACAAATTCTGATGTTTTGTATAAAAACTCATTAAATTTCCATATTTTCCCGATTTCTCGGGCAATTTTGAATATTTTTCGAAAAGATCTTCGGAAATGCGCTAGATATTAAATTCCCTACACGGATATACCAAATATGTGGGGATTGCTTTCAGTTTTAAAGGTTTTCATTTTTTTGCAACAAATTCTAATGTTTTGTATGGAATCTCATTAAATTGCTATATTTTCCCGATTTCTCGGGCAATTTTGAATATTTTTCGAAAAGGTCTTCGGGAATGCGCTAGAAATTAAATTCCCTACACGGAGATACCAAATATGTGGGGATTGCTTTCAGTTTTAAGGGTTTTCATTTGTTTGCTACAAATTCTGATGTTTTGTATTGAATCTCTTTAAATTTTTATATTTTCCCAATTTCTGGGGCAATTTTGAATATTTTTCGAAAAGGTCTTTGGAAAGTCGCTAGAAATTAAATTCCCTACACGGATATACCAAATATGTGGGGATTGCTTTCAGTTTTAAGGGTTTTCATTTTTTTGTCTTCGGAACAAAAAAATGAAAACCCTTAAAATTTTTCCCCATTTATCCGGAAATATTTTCCCGATTTCTCCGGAAATTTTGTATATTTTTCGAAAAGGTCTTCGGAAATGCACTAGAAATCAAATTCCTTACACGGAGATACCAAATATGTGGGGATTGCTTTCAGTTTTAAGGGTTTTCATTTTTTTGCTACAAATTCTAATGTTTTGTATGGAATCTCATTAAATTGCTATATTTTCCCGATTTCTCGGGCAATTTTGAATATTTTTCGAAAAGGTCTTCGGGAATGCGCTAGAAATTAAATTCCCTACACGGAGATACCAAATATGTGGGGATTGCTTTCAGTTTTAAGGGTTTTCATTTGTTTGCTACAAATTCTGATGTTTTGTATTGAATCTCTTTAAATTTTTATATTTTCCCGATTTCTCGGGCAATTTTGAATATTTTTCGAAAAGGTCTTCGGAAATGCGCTAGATATTAAATTCCCTACACGGATATACCAAATATGTGGGGATCGCTTTCAGTTTTAAGGGTTTTCCCCTTGAAGTTTTGTATGGAATCTCTAATGAGATTGTATGGAATCTCTAATGAATTTCCATATTTTCCCGATTTCTCCGGAAATTTTGTATATTTTTCGAAAAGGTCTTCGGAAATGCGCTATATATTAAATTCCCTACACGGATATACCAAATATGTCGGGATTGCTTTCAGTTTTAAGTGTTTTAATTTTTTTGCTACAAATTCTGTTGTTTTGTATTGAATCTCATTAAATTTCCATATTTTCCCGATTTCTCGGGCAATTTTGAATATTTTTTCGAAAACACACACGGCGATACCAAATATGTGGGGATCGCTTTCAGTTTTAAGGGTTTTCATTTCTTTGCTACAAATTCTGATGTTTTGTGTGGAATCTCATTAAATTTCCATATTTTCCCGATTTCTCCGGAAATTTTGAATATTTCTCAAAAAGGTCTTCGGAAATGCGCTATATTTTTAATTCCCTACACGGATATACCAAATATGTGGGGATCGCTTTCAGTTTGAATGGTTTTCATATTTTTGCTACAAATTCTGATGTTTTGTATGGAATTTCATTAAATTTCCATATTTTCCCGATTTCTCCGGAAATTTTGAATATTTTTCGAAAAGGTCTTCGGAAAGTCGCTAGAAATTAAATTCCCTACACGGATATACCAAATATGTGGGTTTTCATTTTTTTGCTACAAATTAAATTCCCTACACGGATATACCAATATTAAATTCCCTACACGGATATACCAATATGAAATTAAATTCCCTACACGGATATACCAATATTTAAGGGTTTTCATTTTTTTGCTACAAATTTTGATGTTTTGTATAAAAACTCATTAAATTTCCATATTTTCCCGATTTCTCGGGCAATTTTGAATATTTTTCGAAAAGATCTTCGGAAATGCGCTAGATATTAAATTCCCTACACGGATATACCAAATATGTGGGGATTGCTTTCAGTTTTAAAGGTTTTCATTTTTTTGCTACAAATTCTAATGTTTTGTATGGAATCTCATTAAATTGCTATATTTTCCCGATTTCTCGGGCAATTTTGAATATTTTTCGAAAAGGTCTTCGGAAATGCGCTAGATATTAAATTCCCTACACGGATATACCAAATATGTGGGGATCGCTTTCAGTTTTAAGGGTTTTCCCCTTGAACTTTTGTATGGAATCTCATTAAATTTCCATATTTTCCCGATTTCTCCGGAAATTTTGTATATTTTTCGAAAAGGTCTTCGGAAATGCGCTATATATTAAATTCCCTACACGGATATACCAAATATGTCGGGATTGCTTTCAGTTTTAAGTGTTTTAATTTTTTTGCTACAAATTCTGATGTTTTATATTGAATCTCATTAAATTTCCATAAATGACCGATTTCTCGGGCATTTTTGAATATTTTTTCGAAAACACACACGGCGATACCAAATATGTGGGGATCGCTTTCAGTTTTAAGGGTTTTCATTTCTTTGCTACAAATTCTGATGTTTTGCGTGGAATCTCATTAAATTTCCATATTTTCCTAATTTCTCCGGAAATTTTGAATATTTTTCAAAAAGGTCTTCGGAAATGCGCTATATTTTCAATTCTCTACACAGATATACCAAATATGTGGAGATCGCTTTCAGTTTTAATGGTTTTCATATTTTTGCTACAAATTCTGATGTTTTGTATGGAATCTCATTAAATTTCCATATTTTCCCGATTTCTCCGGAAATTTTGAATATTTTTCGAAAAGGTCTTCGGAAATGCGCTAGATATTTAATTCCCTACACGGATATACCAAATATGTCGGGATTGCTTTCAGTTTTAAGTGTTTTAATTGTTTTGCTACAAATTCTGATGTTTTGTATGGAATCCCATTAAATTTCCATATTTTCCCGATTTCTCGGGCAATTTTGAATATTTTTTGAAAAGGTCTTCGGAAAGTCGCTAGAAATTAAATTCCCTACACGGATATACCAAATATGTGGGGATTGCTTTCAGTTTTAAGGGTTTTCATTTTTTTGCTACAAATTCTGATGTTTTGTATAAAAACTCATTAAATTTCCATATTTTCCCGATTTCTCGGGCAATTTTGAATATTTTTCGAAAAGATCTTCGGAAATGCGCTAGATATTAAATTCCCTACACGGATATACCAAATATGTGGGGATTGCTTTCAGTTTTAAAGGTTTTCATTTTTTTGCTACAAATTCTAATGTTTTGTATGGAATCTCATTAAATTGCTATATTTTCCCGATTTCTCGGGCAATTTTGAATATTTTTCGAAAAGGTCTTCGGGAATGCGATAGAAATTAAATTCCCTACACGGAGATACCAAATATGTGGGGATTGCTTTCAGTTTTAAGGGTTTTCATTTGTTTGCTACAAATTCTGATGTTTTGTATTGAATCTCTTTAAATTTTTATATTTTCCCAATTTCTGGGGCAATTTTGAATATTTTTCGAAAAGGTCTTTGGAAAGTCGCTAGAAATTAAATTCCCTACACGGATATACCAAATATGTGCGGATTGCTTTCAGTTTTAAGGGTTTTCATTTTTTTGTCTTCGGAACAAAAAAATGAAAACCCTTAAAATTTTTCCCCATTTATCCGGCAATATTTTCCCGCTTTCTCCGGAAATTTTGTATATTTTTCTAAAAGGTCTTCGGAAATGCGCTATATATTAAATTCCCTACACGGATATATCAAATATGTCGGGATTGCTTTCAGTTTTAAGTGTTTTAATTTCTTTGCTACAAATTCTGATGTTTTGTGTGGAATCTCATTAAATTTCCATATTTTCCCGATTTCTCCGGAAATTTTGAATATTTTTCGAAAAGGTCTTCGGAAATGCGCAATATTTTTAATTCCCTACATGGATATACCAAATATGTGGGGATCGCTTTCAGTTTCAATGGTTTTCATATTTTTGCTACAAATTCTGATGTTTTGTATGGAATCTCATTAAATTTCCATATTTTCCCGATTTCTCCGGAAATTTTGAATATTTTTCGAAAAGGTCTTCCGAAATGCGCTAGATATTTAATTCCCTACACGGATATACCAAATATGTCGGGATTGCTTTCAGTTTTAAGTGTTTTAATTTTTTTGCTACAAATTCTGATGTTTTGTATAGAATCCCATTAAATTTCCATATTTTCCCGATTTTTCGGGCAATTTTGAATATTTTTCGAAAAGGTCTTCGGAAAGTCGCTAGAAATCAAATTCCCTACACGGATATACCAAATATGTAGATATTGCTTTCAAATTCCCTACACGGAGATACCAAATATGTGGGGATTGCTTTCAGTTTTAAGGGTTTTCATTTTTTTGCTACAAATTCTGATGTTTTGTATGGAATCTCATTAAATTTTGATATTTTCCCGATTTCTCGGGCAATTTTGAATATTTTTCAAAAAGGTCTTCGGAAAGTCGCTAGAAATCAAATTCCTTACACGGATATACCAAATATGTGGGGATTGCTTTCAGTTTTAAGGGTTTTCATTTTTTTGCTACAAATTCTGATGTTTTGTATTGAATCTCTTTAAATTTTTATATTTTCCCCATTTCTCGGGCTATTTTGAATATTTTTGAAAAAGTCTTCGGAAATGCGCTAGTAATCGAATTCCCTACACGGATATACCAAATATGTCGGGATTGATTTCAGTTTTAAGGGTTTTCATTTTTTTGCTACAAATTCTGATGTTCTGTATAGAATCTCATTAAATTTCCATATTTTCCCGATTTCTCGGGCACTTTTGAATATTTTTCGAAAACGTCTTTGGAAATGCGCTAGAAATCAAATTCCCTACACGGAGATACCAAATATGTGGGGATTGCTTTCAGTTTTAAGGGTTTTCATTTTTTTGCTACAAATTCTGATGTATTGTATAGAATCTCATTAAATTTCCATATTTTCCCGAATTCTCGGTCACTTTTGAATATTTTTCGAAAACGCCTTTGGAAATGCGCTAGATATTAAATTCCCTACACGGATATACCAAATATGTGGGGATTGCTTTCAGTTTTAAAGGTTTTCATTTTCTTGCTACAAATTCTGATGTTTTGTATGGAATCTCTTTAAATTTTTATATTTTCCCGATTTCTGGGGCAATTTTGAATATTTTTCGAAAAGGTCTTCGGAAAGTCGCTAGAAATTAAATTCCCTACACGGATATACCAAATATGTGGGGATTGCTTTCAGTTTGAAGGGTTTTCATTTTTTTGCTACAAATTCTGTATGGAATCTCATTAAATTTCTTTATTCTCCCGATTTCTCAACCAATTTTGAATATTTTTTTAAAAGGTCTTTGGAAATCCGCTAGAAATCAAATCCCCTACACGGAGATACCAAATATGTCGGGATTGTTTTCAGTTTTAAGGGTGTTCATTTTTTTGCTACAAATTCTGATGTATTGTATAGAATCTCATTAAATTTCCATATTTTTCCGATTTCTCGGTCACTTTTGAATATTTTTCGAAAACGCCTTTGGAAATGCGCTAGAAATCAAATTCCCTACACGGAGATACCAAATATGTGGGGATTGCTTTCAGTTTTAAGGGTTTTCATTTGTGTGCTACAAATTCTGATGTTTTGTATGGAATCTCATTAAATTTCCATATTTTCCCGATTTCTCGGGCAATTTTGATTATTTTTCGAAAAGGTCTTCGGAAATGCGCTAGAATCAAATTCCCTACACGGAGATACCAAATATGTGGGGCTCGCTTTCAGTTTTAAGGGTTTTAATTTTTTTGCTACAAATTCTGATGTATTGTAAATAATCTCATTAAATTTCCATATTTTCCCGATTTCTCGGTCACTTTTGAATATTTTTCGAAAACGCCTTTGGAAATGCGCTAGAATTCAAATTCCCTACGCGGATATACCAAATATGTCGGGATTGCTTTCAGTTTTAAGGGTTTTCATTTTTTTGCTACAAATTCTGATGTTCTGTATAGAATCTCATTAAATTTCCATATTTTCCCGATTTCTCGGGCACTTTTGAATATTTTTCGAAAACGTCTTTGGAAATGCGCTAGAAATCAAATTCCCTACACGGAGATACCAAATATGTGGGGATTGCTTTCAGTTTTAAGGGTTTTCATTTTTTTGCTACAAATTCTGATGTATTGTATAGAATCTCATTAAATTTCCATATTTTCCCGATTTCTCGGGCAATTTAGAATATTTTTCGAAAAGGTCTTCGGAAATGCGCCAGAAATTTAATTCCCTACACGGATATACCAAATATGTGGGGATTGCTTTCAGTTTTAAGGGTTTTCATTTTTTTGCTACAAATTCTGTATGGAATCTCATTAAATTTCCTTATTCTCCCGATTTCTCAACCAATTTTGAATATTTTTTGAAAAGGTCTTCGGAAATGCGCTAGAAATCAAATCCCCTACACGGAGATACCAAATATGTCGGGATTGTTTTCAGTTTTAAGGGTGTTCATTTTTTTGCTACAAATTCTGATGTAAAATCAAATCCCCTACACGGAGATACCAAATATGTCGGGATTGTTTTCAGTTTTAAGGGTGTTCATTTTTTTGCTACAAATTCTGATGTATTGTATAGAATCTCATTAAATTTCCATATTTTCCCGATTTCTCGGTCACTTTTGAATATTTTTCGAAAACGCCTTTGGAAATGCGCTAGAAATCAAATTCCCTACACGGAGATACCAAATATGTGGGGATTGCTTTCAGTTTTAAGGGTTTTCATTTTTGTGCTACAAATTCTGATGTTTTGTATGCAATCTCATTAAATTTCCATATTTTTCCGATTTCTCGGGCAATTTTGATTATTTTTCGAAAAGGTCTTCGGAAATGCGCTAGAATCAAATTCCCTACACGGAGATACCAAATATGTGGGGCTCGCTTTCAGTTTTAAGGGTTTTAATTTTTTTGCTACAAATTCTGATGTTTTGTATGGAATCTCATTAAATTTCCATATTTTCCCGATTTCTCAGGCAATTTGGAATATTTTTCGAAAAGGTCTTCGGAAAGTCGCTAGAAATCAAATTCCTGACACGGATATACCAAATATGTGGGGATTGCTTTCAGTTTTAAGGGTTTTCATTTTTTTCCTACAAATTCTGATGTTTTGTATTGAATCTCTTTAAATTTTAATATTTTCCCGATTTCCGGGGCAATTTTGAATATTTTTCAAAAAGGTCTTCGGAAAATCGCTAGAAATCAAATTTCCTACACGCATATACCAAATATGTGAGGATTGCTTTCAGTTTTAATGGTTTTCATTGTTTTGCTACAAATTCTGATGTTTTGTATGGAATCTCATTAAATTTGCATATTTTCCCGATTTCTCGGGCAATTTTGAATATTTTTCGAAAAGGTCTTCGGAAATGCGATGGAAATTAAATTCCCTACACGAATATACCAAATATGTAGGGATTGCTTTCAGTTTTAAGGGTTTTCATTTTTTTGCTACAAATCCTGATGTTTTGTATGCAATCTCATTAAATTTCCATATTTTCCCGATTTCTCGGGCAATTTTGAATATTTTTCGAAAAGGTCTTCGGAAATGCGCTAGAAATCAAATTCTCTACACGGAGATACCAAATATACGACGATTGCTTTCAGTTTTAAGGGTTTTCATTTTTTTGCTACAAATTCTGATGTTTAGTATGCAATCTCATTACATTTCCATATTTTCCCGATTTCTCGGGCAATTTAGAACATTTTTCGAAAAGGTCTTCGGAAATGCGCCAGAAATTTAATTCCTTACACGGATATACCAAATATGTGGGGATTGCTTTCAGTTTTAAGGGTTTTCATTTTTTTGCTACAAATTCTTATGTTTTGTATAGAATCTCATTAAATTTCCATATTTTCCCGATTTCTCGGGCACTTTTGAATATTTTTCGAAAACATCTTTGGAAATGCGCTAGAAATCAAATTCCCTACACTGAGATACCAAATATGTGGGGATTGCTTTCAGTTTTAAGGGTTTTCATTTTTTGCTACAAATTCTGATGTTTTGTATGGAATCTCATTAAATTTCCATATTTTCCCGATTTCTAATCCAATTTTGAATATTTTTCGAAACGGTCTTCGGAAATGCGATAGAAATTAAATTCCCTACACGGATATACCAAATATGTGGGGATTGCTTTCAGTTTTAAGGGTTTTCATTTTTTTCCTACAAATTCTGACGTTTTATATTGAATCTCTTTAAATTTTAATATTTTTCCGATTTCCGGGGCAATTTTGAATATTTTTCAAAAAGGTCTTCGGAAAATCGCTAGAAATCAAATTTCCTATACAGATATACCAAATATGTGGGGATTGCTTTCAGTTTTAAGAGTTTTCATTTTTTGCTACAAATTCTGATGTTTTGTATGGAATCTCATTAAATTTCCATATTTTCCCGATTTCTAATCCAATTTTGAATATTTTTCGAAACGGTCTTCGGAAATGCGATAGAAATTAAATTCCCTACACGGATATACCAAATATGTGCTGATTGCTTTCAGTTTTAAGGGTTTTCATTTTTTTGCTACAAATTCTGATGTTTCGTATAGAATCTCATTAAATTTCCATATTTTCCCGATTTTTCGGGCACTTTTGAATATTTTTCGAAAACGTCTTTGGAAATGCGCTAGAAATCAAATTCCCTACACGGAGATACCAAATATGTGGAGATTGCTTTCAGTTTTAAGGGTTTTCATTTTTTTGCTACAAATTCTGATGTTTTGTATGGAATCTCATTAAATTTCCATATTTTCCCGATTTCTCATCCAATTTTGAATATTTTTCGAAAAGGTCTTCGGAAATGCGATGGAAATTAAATTCCCTACACGGATATGCCAAATATGTGGGGATTGCTTTCAGTTTTAAGGGTTTTCATATTTTGCTACAAATTCTAATGTTTTGTATAGAATCTCATTAAATTTCCATATTTTCCCGATTACTCGGGCACTTTTGAATATTTTTCGAAAACGTCTTTGGAAATGAGGTAGAAATCAAATTCCCTATACGGAGATACCAAATATGTGGGGATTGCTTTCAGTTTTAAGGGTTTTCATTTTTTGCTACAAATTCTGATGTTTTGTATTTAATCTCATTAAATTTCCATATTTTCCCGATTTCTCGGGCAATTTTGAATATTTTTCGAAAAGGCTTTCGGAAAGTCGCTATAAATCAAATTCCCTACACGGAGATACCAAATATGTGGGGATTGCTTTCAGTTTTAAGGGTTTTCATTTTTTGCTACAAATTCTGATGTTTTGTATGGAATCTCATTAAATTTCCATATTTTCCCGCTTTCTCGGGCAATTTTGAATATTTTTCGAAAAGGTCTTGGGAAATGCCCTAGAAATCAAATTCTCTACACGGAGATACCAAATTTGTGTGGATTGCTTTCAGTTTTAAGGGTTTTCATTTTTTTGCTACAAATTCTGATGTTTTGTATTGAATCTCATTAAATTTTTATATTTTCCCGATTTCTAGGGCAATTTTGAATACTTTTCGAAAAGGTCTTCGGAACGCCGCTAGAAATTAAATTCCCTACACGGAGATACCAAATATGTGGAGATTGCTTTCAGTTTTAAGGGTTTTCATTTTTTTGCTACAAATTCTGATGTTTTGTATGGAATCTCATTAAATTTCCATATTTTCCCGATTTCTCATCCAATTTTGAATATTTTTCGAAAAGGTCTTCGGAAATGCGATGGAAATTAAATTCCCTACACGGATATACCAAATATGTGGGGATTGTTTTCAGTTTTAAGGGTTTTCATATTTTGCTACAAATTCTGATGTTTTGTATTGAATCTCATTAAATTTTTATATTTTCCCGATTTCTAGGGCAATTTTGAATACTTTTCGAAAAGGTCTTCGGAACGTCGCTAGAAATTAAATTCCCTACACGGAGATACCAAATATGTGGTGATTGCTTTCAGTTTTAAGGGTTTTCATTTTTTTGCTACAAATTCTGATGTTTTGTATGGAATCTCATTAAATTTCCATATTTTCCCGATTTCTCGGGCAATTTTGAATATTTTTCGAAAAGGTCTTCGGAAAGTCGCTAGAAATCACATTCTGTACACGGAGATACCAAATATACGACGATTGCTTTCAGTTTCAAGGGTTTTCATTTTTTTGCTACAAATTTTGATGTTTCGTATGGAATCTCATTAAATTTCCACATTTTCCCGATTTCTCGGGCAATTTTGAATATTTTTCGAAAAGGTCTTCGGAAATGCGCTAGAAATTAAATTCCCTACACGGATATACCAAATATGTGGGCATTGCTTTTAGTTTTAAGGGTTTTCATTTTTTTCCTACAAATTCTGATGTTTTGTATTGAATCTCATTAAATTTTTATATTTTCCCGATTTCTAGGGCAATTTTGAATACTTTTCGAAAAGGTCTTCGGAACGTCGCTAGAAATTAAATTCCCTACACGGAGATACCAAATATGTGGAGATTGCTTTCAGTTTTAAGGGTTTTCATTTTTTTGCTACAAATTCTGATGTTTTGTATGGAATCTCATTAAATTTCCATATTTTCCCGATTTCTCATCCAATTTTGAATATTTTTCGAAAAGGTCTTCGGAAATGCGATGGAAATTAAATTCCCTACACGGATATACCAAATATGTGGGGATTGCTTTCAGTTTTAAGAGTTTTCATATTTTGCTACAAATTCTGATGTTTTGTATAGTATCTCATTAAATTTCCATATTTTCCCGATTACTCGGGCACTTTTGAATATTTTTCGAAAACGTCTTTGGAAATGAGGTAGAAATCAAATTCCCTATACGGAGATACCAAATATGTGGGGATTGCTTTCAGTTTTAAGGGTTTTCATTTTTTGCTACAAATTCTGATGTTTTGTATGGAATCTCATTAAATTTCCATATTTTCCCGATTTCTCGGGCAATTTTGAATATTTTTCGAAAAGGCTTTCGGAAAGTCGCTATAAATCAAATTCCCTACACGGAGATACCAAATATGTGGGGATTGCTTTCAGTTTTAAGGGTTTTCATTTTTTGCTACAAATTCTGATGTTTTGTATGGAATCTCATTCAATTTCCATATTTTCCCGCTTTCTCGGGCAATTTTGAATATTTTTCGAAAAGGTCTTGGGAAATGCCCTAGAAATCAAATTCTCTACACGGAGATACCAAATTTGTGTGGATTGCTTTCAGTTTTAAGGGTTTTCATTTTTTTGCTACAAATTCTGATGTTTTGTATGGAATCTCATTAAATTTCCATATTTTCCCGATTTCTCGGGCAATTTTGAATATTTTTCGAAAAGGTCTTCGGAAAGTCGCTAGAAATCAAATTCCGTACACGGAGATACCAAATATGTGGGGATTGCTTTCAGGTTTAAGGGTTTTCATTTTTTTGCTACAAATTCTGATGTTTTGTTTGCAATCTCATTACATTTCCATATTTTCCCGATTTCTCGGGCAATTTTGAATATTTTTCGAAAAGGTCTTCGGAACGTCGCTAGAAATTAAATTCCCTACACGGAGATACCAATTCTGTGCGGATTGCTTTCAGTTTTAAGGGTTTTCATTTGTGTGCTACAATTTCTGATGTTTTGTATTGAATCACATTAAATTGCCATATTTTCTGGATTTCTCGGGCAATTTAGAATATTTTTCAAAAGGTCTTCGGAAATACGCTAGAAATTTAATTCCCTACACAGATATACCAAATATGTGGGGATTGCTTTCAGTTTTAAGGATTTTCATTTTTTTGCTACAAATTCTGATGTTTTGTATTGAATCTCTTTAAATTTTTTTATATTCCCGATTTCTGGGGCAATTTTGAATATTTTTCGAAAAGGTCTTCGGAAAGTCGCTAGAAATCAAATTCCCTACACGGATATACGAAATATGCGGGGATTGCTTTCCGTTTTAAGGGTTTTCATTTTTTTGCTACAAATTCTGATGTTTTGTATTGAATCTCATTAAATTTTTATATTTTCCCGATTTCTGGGGCAATTTTGAATATTTTTCGAAAAGGTCTTCGGAACGTCGCTAGAAATTAAATTCCCTACACGAAGATACCACTTATGAGCGGATTGCTTTCAGTTTTAAGGGTTTTCATTTTTTTGCTAAAAATTCTGATGTTTTGAATTGAATCACATTAAATTGCGATATTTTCCCGATTTCTCGAGCAATTTAGAATATTTTTCGAAAAGGTCTTCGGAAGTGCGCTAGAAATCAAATTCTCTACACGGAGATACCAAATATGTGGGAATTGCTTTCAGTTTTAAGGGTTTTCATTTTTTTGCTACAAATTCTGATGTTTTGTATGGAATCTCTTTAAATTTCCATATTTTCCCGATTTCTCGGGCAATTTTGAATATTTTTCGAAAAGGTCTTCGGAAAGTCGCTAGAAATCAAATTCGGTCCACGGAGATACCAAATATGCGGGGATTGCTTTCCGTTTTAAGGGTTTTCATTTTTTGCTACAAATTCTGATGTTTTGTATTGAATCTCTTTAAATTTTTATATTTTCCCGATTTCTGGGGCAATTTTGAATATTTTTCGAAAAGGTCTTCGGAACGTCGCTAGAAATTAAATTCCCTACACGGAGATACCAATTATGTGCGGATTGCTTTCAGTTTTAAGGGTTTTCATTTTTTTGCTACTAATTCTGATATTTTGTATTGAATCACATTAAATTGCCATATTTTCCGGATTTCTCGGAAAATTTAGAATATTTTTCGAAAAGGTCTTCGGAAATGCGCCAGAAATTTAATTCCCTACACGGATATACCAAATATGTAGGGATTGCTTTCAGTTTTAAGGGTTTTCATTTTTTGCTACAAATTCTGATGTTTCGTATAGAATCTCATTAAATTTCCATATTTTCCCGATTTCTCGGGCACTTTTGAATATTTTTCGAAAACGTCTTTGGAAATGCGCTAGAAATCAAATTCCCTACACGGAGATACCAAATATGTGGGGATTGCTTTCAGTTTTAAGGGTTTTCATTTTTTTGCTACAAATTCTGATGTTTTGTATGGAATCTCATTAAATTTCCTTATTCTCCCGATTTCTCAACGAATTTTGAATATTTTTTGTAAAGGTCTTCGGAAATGCGCTAGAAATCAAATCCCCTACACGGAGATACCAAATATGTCGGGATTGCTTTCAGTTTTAAGGGTTTTCAATTTTTTGCTACAAATTCTGATGTTTTGTATAGAATCTCATTAAATTTCCATATTTTCCCGATTTCTCGGGCACTTTTGAATATTTTTCGAAAACGTCTTTGGAAATGCGCTAGAAATCAAATTCCATACACGGAGATAGCAAATATGTGGGGATTGCTTTCAGTTTTAAGGGTTTTCATTTGTTTGCTACAAATTCTGATGTTTTGTATGGAATCTCATTAAATTTCCATATTTTCCCGATTTCTCGGGCAATTTTGATTTTCGGAAATGCGCTAGAAATCAAATTCCCTACACGGAGATACCAAATATGTGGGGCTCGCTTTCAGTTTTAAGGGTTTTAATTTTTTTGCTACAAATTCTGATGTTTTGTATGGAATCTCATTAAATTTCCATATTTTCCCGATTTCTCAGGCAATTTGGAATATTTTTCGAAAAGGTCTTCGGAAGGTCGCTAGAAATCAAATTCCTGACACGGATATACCAAATATGTGGGGATTGCTTTCAGTTTTAAGGGTTTTCATTTTTTTCCTACAAATTCTGATGTTTTGTATTGAATCTCTTTAAATTTTAATATTTTCCCGATTTCCGGGGCAATTTTGAATCTTTTCAAAAAGGTCTTCGGAAAATCGCTAGAAATCAAATTTCCTACACGGATATACCAAATATGTGGGGATTGCTTTCAGTTTTAATGGTTTTCATTGTTTTGCTACAAATTCTGATGTTTTGTATGGAATCTCATTAAATTTGCATATTTTCCCGATTTCTCGGGCAATTTTGATTATTTTTCGAAAAGGTCTTCGGAAATGCGCTAGAAATCAAATTCCCTACACGAATATACCAAATATGTGGGGATTGCTTTCAGTTTTAAGGGTTTTCATTTTTTTGCTACAAATTCTGATGTTTTGTATGCAATCTCATTACATTTCCATATTTTCCCGATTTCTCGGGCAATTTTGAATATTTTTCGAAAAGGTCTTCGGAAATGCGCTAGAAATCAAATTCTCTACACGGAGATACCAAATATACGACGATTGCTTTCAGTTTTAAGGGTTTTCATTTTTTTGCTACAAATTCTGATGTTTTGTATGCAATCTCATTACATTTCCATATTTTCCCGATTTCTCGGGCAATTTAGAATATTTTTCGAAAAGGTCTTCGGAAATGCGCCAGAAATTTAATTCCCTACACGGATATACCAAATATGTGGGGATTGCTTTCA
This sequence comes from Empis livida, assembly GCA_963932195.1. Taxonomy (NCBI): domain Eukaryota; kingdom Metazoa; phylum Arthropoda; class Insecta; order Diptera; family Empididae; genus Empis; species Empis livida. The sequence goes on from OZ010647.1 coordinate 17,292,206, forward strand.
GTTTTAAGGGTTTTCATTTTTTTGCTACAAATTCTGTATGGAATCTCATTAAATTTCCTTATTCTCCCGATTTCTCGGGCAATTTTGAATATTTTTTGAAAAGGTCTTCGGAAATGCGCTAGAAATCAAATTCCCTACACGGAGATACCAAATATGTGGGGATTGCTTTCAGTTTTAAGGGTTTTCATTTGTTTGCTACAAATTGTGATGTTTTGTATGGAATCTCATTAAATTTTCATATTTTCCCGATTTCTCGGGCAATTTTGATTATTTTTCGAAAGGGTCTTCGGAAATGCGCTAGAAATCAAATTCCCTACACGGAGATACCAAATATGTGGGGCTCGCTTTCAGTTTTAAGGGTTTTATTTTTTTTCTACAAATTCTGATGTTTTGTATGGAATCTCATTAAATTTCTATATTTTCCCGATTTCTCAGGCAATTTGGAATATTTTTCGAAAAGGTCTTCGGAAAGTCGCTAGAAATCAAATTCCTGACACGGATATACCAAATATGTGGGGATTGCTTTCAGTTTTAAGGGTTTTCATTTTTTTCCTACAAGTTCTGATGTTTTGTATGGAATCTCATTAAATTTCCATATTTTCCCGATTTCTCGGGCAATTTTGATTATTTTTCGAAAAGGTCTTCGGAAATGCGCTAGAATCAAATTCCCTACACGGAGATACCAAATATGTGGGGCTCGCTTTCAGTTTTAAGGGTTTTAATTTTTTTGCTACAAATTCTGATGTATTGTAAATAATCTCATTAAATTTCCATATTTTCCCGATTTCTCGGTCACTTTTGAATATTTTTCGAAAACGCCTTTGGAAATGCGCTAGAATTCAAATTCCCTACGCGGATATACCAAATATGTCGGGATTGCTTTCAGTTTTAAGGGTTTTCATTTTTTTGCTACAAATTCTGATGTTCTGTATAGAATCTCATTAAATTTCCATATTTTCCCGATTTCTCGGGCACTTTTGAATATTTTTCGAAAACGTCTTTGGAAATGCGCTAGAAATCAAATTCCCTACACGGAGATACCAAATATGTGGGGATTGCTTTCAGTTTTAAGGGTTTTCATTTTTTTGCTACAAATTCTGATGTATTGTATAGAATCTCATTAAATTTCCATATTTTCCCGATTTCTCGGGCAATTTAGAATATTTTTCGAAAAGGTCTTCGGAAATGCGCCAGAAATTTAATTCCCTACACGGATATACCAAATATGTGGGGATTGCTTTCAGTTTTAAGGGTTTTCATTTTTTTGCTACAAATTCTGTATGGAATCTCATTAAATTTCCTTATTCTCCCGATTTCTCAACCAATTTTGAATATTTTTTGAAAAGGTCTTCGGAAATGCGCTAGAAATCAAATCCCCTACACGGAGATACCAAATATGTCGGGATTGTTTTCAGTTTTAAGGGTGTTCATTTTTTTGCTACAAATTCTGATGTAAAATCAAATCCCCTACACGGAGATACCAAATATGTCGGGATTGTTTTCAGTTTTAAGGGTGTTCATTTTTTTGCTACAAATTCTGATGTATTGTATAGAATCTCATTAAATTTCCATATTTTCCCGATTTCTCGGTCACTTTTGAATATTTTTCGAAAACGCCTTTGGAAATGCGCTAGAAATCAAATTCCCTACACGGAGATACCAAATATGTGGGGATTGCTTTCAGTTTTAAGGGTTTTCATTTTTGTGCTACAAATTCTGATGTTTTGTATGCAATCTCATTAAATTTCCATATTTTTCCGATTTCTCGGGCAATTTTGATTATTTTTCGAAAAGGTCTTCGGAAATGCGCTAGAATCAAATTCCCTACACGGAGATACCAAATATGTGGGGCTCGCTTTCAGTTTTAAGGGTTTTAATTTTTTTGCTACAAATTCTGATGTTTTGTATGGAATCTCATTAAATTTCCATATTTTCCCGATTTCTCAGGCAATTTGGAATATTTTTCGAAAAGGTCTTCGGAAAGTCGCTAGAAATCAAATTCCTGACACGGATATACCAAATATGTGGGGATTGCTTTCAGTTTTAAGGGTTTTCATTTTTTTCCTACAAATTCTGATGTTTTGTATTGAATCTCTTTAAATTTTAATATTTTCCCGATTTCCGGGGCAATTTTGAATATTTTTCAAAAAGGTCTTCGGAAAATCGCTAGAAATCAAATTTCCTACACGCATATACCAAATATGTGAGGATTGCTTTCAGTTTTAATGGTTTTCATTGTTTTGCTACAAATTCTGATGTTTTGTATGGAATCTCATTAAATTTGCATATTTTCCCGATTTCTCGGGCAATTTTGAATATTTTTCGAAAAGGTCTTCGGAAATGCGATGGAAATTAAATTCCCTACACGAATATACCAAATATGTAGGGATTGCTTTCAGTTTTAAGGGTTTTCATTTTTTTGCTACAAATCCTGATGTTTTGTATGCAATCTCATTAAATTTCCATATTTTCCCGATTTCTCGGGCAATTTTGAATATTTTTCGAAAAGGTCTTCGGAAATGCGCTAGAAATCAAATTCTCTACACGGAGATACCAAATATACGACGATTGCTTTCAGTTTTAAGGGTTTTCATTTTTTTGCTACAAATTCTGATGTTTAGTATGCAATCTCATTACATTTCCATATTTTCCCGATTTCTCGGGCAATTTAGAACATTTTTCGAAAAGGTCTTCGGAAATGCGCCAGAAATTTAATTCCTTACACGGATATACCAAATATGTGGGGATTGCTTTCAGTTTTAAGGGTTTTCATTTTTTTGCTACAAATTCTTATGTTTTGTATAGAATCTCATTAAATTTCCATATTTTCCCGATTTCTCGGGCACTTTTGAATATTTTTCGAAAACATCTTTGGAAATGCGCTAGAAATCAAATTCCCTACACTGAGATACCAAATATGTGGGGATTGCTTTCAGTTTTAAGGGTTTTCATTTTTTGCTACAAATTCTGATGTTTTGTATGGAATCTCATTAAATTTCCATATTTTCCCGATTTCTAATCCAATTTTGAATATTTTTCGAAACGGTCTTCGGAAATGCGATAGAAATTAAATTCCCTACACGGATATACCAAATATGTGGGGATTGCTTTCAGTTTTAAGGGTTTTCATTTTTTTCCTACAAATTCTGACGTTTTATATTGAATCTCTTTAAATTTTAATATTTTTCCGATTTCCGGGGCAATTTTGAATATTTTTCAAAAAGGTCTTCGGAAAATCGCTAGAAATCAAATTTCCTATACAGATATACCAAATATGTGGGGATTGCTTTCAGTTTTAAGAGTTTTCATTTTTTGCTACAAATTCTGATGTTTTGTATGGAATCTCATTAAATTTCCATATTTTCCCGATTTCTAATCCAATTTTGAATATTTTTCGAAACGGTCTTCGGAAATGCGATAGAAATTAAATTCCCTACACGGATATACCAAATATGTGCTGATTGCTTTCAGTTTTAAGGGTTTTCATTTTTTTGCTACAAATTCTGATGTTTCGTATAGAATCTCATTAAATTTCCATATTTTCCCGATTTTTCGGGCACTTTTGAATATTTTTCGAAAACGTCTTTGGAAATGCGCTAGAAATCAAATTCCCTACACGGAGATACCAAATATGTGGAGATTGCTTTCAGTTTTAAGGGTTTTCATTTTTTTGCTACAAATTCTGATGTTTTGTATGGAATCTCATTAAATTTCCATATTTTCCCGATTTCTCATCCAATTTTGAATATTTTTCGAAAAGGTCTTCGGAAATGCGATGGAAATTAAATTCCCTACACGGATATGCCAAATATGTGGGGATTGCTTTCAGTTTTAAGGGTTTTCATATTTTGCTACAAATTCTAATGTTTTGTATAGAATCTCATTAAATTTCCATATTTTCCCGATTACTCGGGCACTTTTGAATATTTTTCGAAAACGTCTTTGGAAATGAGGTAGAAATCAAATTCCCTATACGGAGATACCAAATATGTGGGGATTGCTTTCAGTTTTAAGGGTTTTCATTTTTTGCTACAAATTCTGATGTTTTGTATTTAATCTCATTAAATTTCCATATTTTCCCGATTTCTCGGGCAATTTTGAATATTTTTCGAAAAGGCTTTCGGAAAGTCGCTATAAATCAAATTCCCTACACGGAGATACCAAATATGTGGGGATTGCTTTCAGTTTTAAGGGTTTTCATTTTTTGCTACAAATTCTGATGTTTTGTATGGAATCTCATTAAATTTCCATATTTTCCCGCTTTCTCGGGCAATTTTGAATATTTTTCGAAAAGGTCTTGGGAAATGCCCTAGAAATCAAATTCTCTACACGGAGATACCAAATTTGTGTGGATTGCTTTCAGTTTTAAGGGTTTTCATTTTTTTGCTACAAATTCTGATGTTTTGTATTGAATCTCATTAAATTTTTATATTTTCCCGATTTCTAGGGCAATTTTGAATACTTTTCGAAAAGGTCTTCGGAACGCCGCTAGAAATTAAATTCCCTACACGGAGATACCAAATATGTGGAGATTGCTTTCAGTTTTAAGGGTTTTCATTTTTTTGCTACAAATTCTGATGTTTTGTATGGAATCTCATTAAATTTCCATATTTTCCCGATTTCTCATCCAATTTTGAATATTTTTCGAAAAGGTCTTCGGAAATGCGATGGAAATTAAATTCCCTACACGGATATACCAAATATGTGGGGATTGCTTTCAGTTTTAAGGGTTTTCATATTTTGCTACAAATTCTGATGTTTTGTATTGAATCTCATTAAATTTTTATATTTTCCCGATTTCTAGGGCAATTTTGAATACTTTTCGAAAAGGTCTTCGGAACGTCGCTAGAAATTAAATTCCCTACACGGAGATACCAAATATGTGGTGATTGCTTTCAGTTTTAAGGGTTTTCATTTTTTTGCTACAAATTCTGATGTTTTGTATGGAATCTCATTAAATTTCCATATTTTCCCGATTTCTCGGGCAATTTTGAATATTTTTCGAAAAGGTCTTCGGAAAGTCGCTAGAAATCACATTCTGTACACGGAGATACCAAATATACGACGATTGCTTTCAGTTTCAAGGGTTTTCATTTTTTTGCTACAAATTTTGATGTTTCGTATGGAATCTCATTAAATTTCCACATTTTCCCGATTTCTCGGGCAATTTTGAATATTTTTCGAAAAGGTCTTCGGAAATGCGCTAGAAATTAAATTCCCTACACGGATATACCAAATATGTGGGCATTGCTTTTAGTTTTAAGGGTTTTCATTTTTTTCCTACAAATTCTGATGTTTTGTATTGAATCTCATTAAATTTTTATATTTTCCCGATTTCTAGGGCAATTTTGAATACTTTTCGAAAAGGTCTTCGGAACGTCGCTAGAAATTAAATTCCCTACACGGAGATACCAAATATGTGGAGATTGCTTTCAGTTTTAAGGGTTTTCATTTTTTTGCTACAAATTCTGATGTTTTGTATGGAATCTCATTAAATTTCCATATTTTCCCGATTTCTCATCCAATTTTGAATATTTTTCGAAAAGGTCTTCGGAAATGCGATGGAAATTAAATTCCCTACACGGATATACCAAATATGTGGGGATTGCTTTCAGTTTTAAGAGTTTTCATATTTTGCTACAAATTCTGATGTTTTGTATAGTATCTCATTAAATTTCCATATTTTCCCGATTACTCGGGCACTTTTGAATATTTTTCGAAAACGTCTTTGGAAATGAGGTAGAAATCAAATTCCCTATACGGAGATACCAAATATGTGGGGATTGCTTTCAGTTTTAAGGGTTTTCATTTTTTGCTACAAATTCTGATGTTTTGTATGGAATCTCATTAAATTTCCATATTTTCCCGATTTCTCGGGCAATTTTGAATATTTTTCGAAAAGGCTTTCGGAAAGTCGCTATAAATCAAATTCCCTACACGGAGATACCAAATATGTGGGGATTGCTTTCAGTTTTAAGGGTTTTCATTTTTTGCTACAAATTCTGATGTTTTGTATGGAATCTCATTCAATTTCCATATTTTCCCGCTTTCTCGGGCAATTTTGAATATTTTTCGAAAAGGTCTTGGGAAATGCCCTAGAAATCAAATTCTCTACACGGAGATACCAAATTTGTGTGGATTGCTTTCAGTTTTAAGGGTTTTCATTTTTTTGCTACAAATTCTGATGTTTTGTATGGAATCTCATTAAATTTCCATATTTTCCCGATTTCTCGGGCAATTTTGAATATTTTTCGAAAAGGTCTTCGGAAAGTCGCTAGAAATCAAATTCCGTACACGGAGATACCAAATATGTGGGGATTGCTTTCAGGTTTAAGGGTTTTCATTTTTTTGCTACAAATTCTGATGTTTTGTTTGCAATCTCATTACATTTCCATATTTTCCCGATTTCTCGGGCAATTTTGAATATTTTTCGAAAAGGTCTTCGGAACGTCGCTAGAAATTAAATTCCCTACACGGAGATACCAATTCTGTGCGGATTGCTTTCAGTTTTAAGGGTTTTCATTTGTGTGCTACAATTTCTGATGTTTTGTATTGAATCACATTAAATTGCCATATTTTCTGGATTTCTCGGGCAATTTAGAATATTTTTCAAAAGGTCTTCGGAAATACGCTAGAAATTTAATTCCCTACACAGATATACCAAATATGTGGGGATTGCTTTCAGTTTTAAGGATTTTCATTTTTTTGCTACAAATTCTGATGTTTTGTATTGAATCTCTTTAAATTTTTTTATATTCCCGATTTCTGGGGCAATTTTGAATATTTTTCGAAAAGGTCTTCGGAAAGTCGCTAGAAATCAAATTCCGTACACGGATATACGAAATATGCGGGGATTGCTTTCCGTTTTAAGGGTTTTCATTTTTTTGCTACAAATTCTGATGTTTTGTATTGAATCTCATTAAATTTTTATATTTTCCCGATTTCTGGGGCAATTTTGAATATTTTTCGAAAAGGTCTTCGGAACGTCGCTAGAAATTAAATTCCCTACACGAAGATACCACTTATGAGCGGATTGCTTTCAGTTTTAAGGGTTTTCATTTTTTTGCTAAAAATTCTGATGTTTTGAATTGAATCACATTAAATTGCGATATTTTCCCGATTTCTCGAGCAATTTAGAATATTTTTCGAAAAGGTCTTCGGAAGTGCGCTAGAAATCAAATTCTCTACACGGAGATACCAAATATGTGGGAATTGCTTTCAGTTTTAAGGGTTTTCATTTTTTTGCTACAAATTCTGATGTTTTGTATGGAATCTCTTTAAATTTCCATATTTTCCCGATTTCTCGGGCAATTTTGAATATTTTTCGAAAAGGTCTTCGGAAAGTCGCTAGAAATCAAATTCGGTCCACGGAGATACCAAATATGCGGGGATTGCTTTCCGTTTTAAGGGTTTTCATTTTTTGCTACAAATTCTGATGTTTTGTATTGAATCTCTTTAAATTTTTATATTTTCCCGATTTCTGGGGCAATTTTGAATATTTTTCGAAAAGGTCTTCGGAACGTCGCTAGAAATTAAATTCCCTACACGGAGATACCAATTATGTGCGGATTGCTTTCAGTTTTAAGGGTTTTCATTTTTTTGCTACTAATTCTGATATTTTGTATTGAATCACATTAAATTGCCATATTTTCCGGATTTCTCGGAAAATTTAGAATATTTTTCGAAAAGGTCTTCGGAAATGCGCCAGAAATTTAATTCCCTACACGGATATACCAAATATGTAGGGATTGCTTTCAGTTTTAAGGGTTTTCATTTTTTGCTACAAATTCTGATGTTTCGTATAGAATCTCATTAAATTTCCATATTTTCCCGATTTCTCGGGCACTTTTGAATATTTTTCGAAAACGTCTTTGGAAATGCGCTAGAAATCAAATTCCCTACACGGAGATACCAAATATGTGGGGATTGCTTTCAGTTTTAAGGGTTTTCATTTTTTTGCTACAAATTCTGATGTTTTGTATGGAATCTCATTAAATTTCCTTATTCTCCCGATTTCTCAACGAATTTTGAATATTTTTTGTAAAGGTCTTCGGAAATGCGCTAGAAATCAAATCCCCTACACGGAGATACCAAATATGTCGGGATTGCTTTCAGTTTTAAGGGTTTTCAATTTTTTGCTACAAATTCTGATGTTTTGTATAGAATCTCATTAAATTTCCATATTTTCCCGATTTCTCGGGCACTTTTGAATATTTTTCGAAAACGTCTTTGGAAATGCGCTAGAAATCAAATTCCATACACGGAGATAGCAAATATGTGGGGATTGCTTTCAGTTTTAAGGGTTTTCATTTGTTTGCTACAAATTCTGATGTTTTGTATGGAATCTCATTAAATTTCCATATTTTCCCGATTTCTCGGGCAATTTTGATTTTCGGAAATGCGCTAGAAATCAAATTCCCTACACGGAGATACCAAATATGTGGGGCTCGCTTTCAGTTTTAAGGGTTTTAATTTTTTTGCTACAAATTCTGATGTTTTGTATGGAATCTCATTAAATTTCCATATTTTCCCGATTTCTCAGGTAATTTGGAATATTTTTCGAAAAGGTCTTCGGAAGGTCGCTAGAAATCAAATTCCTGACACGGATATACCAAATATGTGGGGATTGCTTTCAGTTTTAAGGGTTTTCATTTTTTTCCTACAAATTCTGATGTTTTGTATTGAATCTCTTTAAATTTTAATATTTTCCCGATTTCCGGGGCAATTTTGAATCTTTTCAAAAAGGTCTTCGGAAAATCGCTAGAAATCAAATTTCCTACACGGATATACCAAATATGTGGGGATTGCTTTCAGTTTTAATGGTTTTCATTGTTTTGCTACAAATTCTGATGTTTTGTATGGAATCTCATTAAATTTGCATATTTTCCCGATTTCTCGGGCAATTTTGATTATTTTTCGAAAAGGTCTTCGGAAATGCGCTAGAAATCAAATTCCCTACACGAATATACCAAATATGTGGGGATTGCTTTCAGTTTTAAGGGTTTTCATTTTTTTGCTACAAATTCTGATGTTTTGTATGCAATCTCATTACATTTCCATATTTTCCCGATTTCTCGGGCAATTTTGAATATTTTTCGAAAAGGTCTTCGGAAATGCGCTAGAAATCAAATTCTCTACACGGAGATACCAAATATACGACGATTGCTTTCAGTTTTAAGGGTTTTCATTTTTTTGCTACAAATTCTGATGTTTTGTATGCAATCTCATTACATTTCCATATTTTCCCGATTTCTCGGGCAATTTAGAATATTTTTCGAAAAGGTCTTCGGAAATGCGCCAGAAATTTAATTCCCTACACGGATATACCAAATATGTGGGGATTGCTTTCAGTTTTAAGGGTTTTCATTTTTTTGCTACAAATTCTGTATGGAATCTCATTAAATTTCCTTATTCTCCCGATTTCTCGGGCAATTTTGAATATTTTTTGAAAAGGTCTTCGGAAATGCGCTAGAAATCAAATTCCCTACACGGAGATACCAAATATGTGGGGATTGCTTTCAGTTTTAAGGGTTTTCATTTGTTTGCTACAAATTGTGATGTTTTGTATGGAATCTCATTAAATTTTCATATTTTCCCGATTTCTCGGGCAATTTTGATTATTTTTCGAAAGGGTCTTCGGAAATGCGCTAGAAATCAAATTCCCTACACGGAGATACCAAATATGTGGGGCTCGCTTTCAGTTTTAAGGGTTTTATTTTTTTTCTACAAATTCTGATGTTTTGTATGGAATCTCATTAAATTTCTATATTTTCCCGATTTCTCAGGCAATTTGGAATATTTTTCGAAAAGGTCTTCGGAAAGTCGCTAGAAATCAAATTCCTGACACGGATATACCAAATATGTGGGGATTGCTTTCAGTTTTAAGGGTTTTCATTTTTTTCCTACAAGTTCTGATGTTTTGTATTGAATCTCTTTAAATTTCCATATTTTCCCGATTTCTCGGGCAATTTTGATTATTTTTCGAAAAGGTCTTCGGAAATGCGCTAGAAATCAAATTCCCTACACGGAGATACCAAATATGTGGGACTCGCTTTCAGTTTTAAGGGTTTTAATTTTTTTGCTACAAATTCTGATGTTTTGTATGGAATCTCATTAAATTTCCATATTTTCCAGATTTCTCGGGCACTTTTGAATATTTTTCGAAAACGTCTTTGGAAATGCGCTAGAAATCAAATTCCCTACACGGAGATACCAAATATGTGGGGATTGCTTTCAGTTTTAAGGGTTTTCATTTGTTTGCTACAAATTCTGATGTTTTGTTTGCAATCTCATTACATTTCCATATTTTCCCGATTTCTCGGGCAATTTAGAATATTTTTCGAAAAGGTCTTCGGAAATGCGCCAGAAATTTAATTCCCTACACAGATATACCAAATATGTGGGGATTGCTTTCAGTTTTAAGGGTTTTCATTTTTTGCTACAAATTCTGATGTTTTGTATAGAATCTCATTAAATTTCCATATTTTCCCGATTTCTCGGGCACTTTTGAATATTTTTCGAAAACGTCTTTGGAAATGCGCTAGAAATCAAATTCCGTACACGGAGATACCAAATATGTGGGGATTGCTTTCAGTTTTAAGGGTTTTCATTTTTTTGCTACAAATTCTGATGTTTTGTATGGAATCTCATTAAATTTCCTTATTCTCCCGATTTCTCAACCAATTTTGAATATTTTTTGAAAAGGTCTTCGGAAATGCGCTAGAAATCAAATCCCCTACACGGAGATACCAAATATGTCGGGATTGCTTTCAGTTTTAAGGGTTTTAATTTTTTTGCTACAAATTCTGATGTTTTGTATAGAATCTCATTAAATTTCCATATTTTCCCGATTTCTCGGGCACTTTTGAATATTTTTCGAAAACGTCTTTGGAAAGGCGCTAGAAATCAAATTCCCTACACGGAGATACCAAATATGTGGGGATTGCTTTCAGTTTTAAGGGTTTTCATTTGTTTGCTACAAATTCTGATGTTTTGTATGGAATCTCATTAAATTTCCATATTTTCCCGATTTCTCGGGCAATTTTGATTATTTTTCGAAAAGGTCTTCGGAAATGCGCTAGAAATCAAATTCCCTACACGGAGATACCAAATATGTGGGACTCGCTTTCAGTTTTAAGGGTTTTAATTTTTTTGCTACAAATTCTGATGTTTTGTATGTAATCTCATTAAATTTCCATATTTTCCCGATTTCTCAGGCAATTTGGAATATTTTTCGAAAAGGTCTTCGGAAAGTCGCTAGAAATCAAATTCCTGACACGGATATACCAAATATGTGGGGATTGCTTTCAGTTTTAAGGGTTTTAATTTTTTTGCTACAAATTCTGATGTTTTGTATGGAATCTCATTAAATTTCTATATTTTCCCGATTTCTCAGGCAATTTGGAATATTTTTCGAAAAGGTCTTCGGAAAGTCGCTAGAAATCAAATTCCTGACACGGATATACCAAATATGTGGGGATTGCTTTCAGTTTTAAGGGTTTTCATTTTTTTCCTACAAATTCTGATGTTTTGTATTGAATCTCTTTAAATTTCCATATTTTCCCGATTTCTCGGGCAATTTTGATTATTTTTCGAAAAGGTCTTCGGAAATGCGCTAGAAATCAAATTCCCTACACGGAGATACCAAATATGTGGGACTCGCTTTCAGTTTTAAGGGTTTTAATTTTTTTGCTACAAATTCTGATGTTTTGTATGGAATCTCATTAAATTTCCATATTTTCCAGATTTCTCGGGCGCTTTTGAATATTTTTCGAAAACGTCTTTGGAAATGCGCTAGAAATCAAATTCCCTACACGGAGATACCAAATATGTGGGGATTGCTTTCAGTTTTAAGGGTTTTCATTTGTTTGCAACAAATTCTGATGTGTTGTTTGCAATCTCATTACATTTCCATATTTTCCCGATTTCTCGGGCAATTTAGAATATTTTTCGAAAAGGTCTTCGGAAATGCGCCAGAAATTTAATTCCCTACACAGATATACCAAATATGTGGGGATTGCTTTCAGTTTTAAGGGTTTTCATTTTTTGCTACAAATTCTGATGTTTTGTATAGAATCTCATTAAATTTCCATATTTTCCCGATTTCTCGACATTTTTGAATATTTTTCGAAAACGTCTTTGGAAATGCGCTAGAAATCAAATTCCCTACACGGAGATACCAAATATGTGGGGATTGCTTTCAGTTTTAAAGGTTTTCATTTTTTTGCTACAAATTCTGATGTTTTGTATGGAATCTCATTAAATTTCCTTATTCTCCCGATTTCTCAACCAATTTTGAATATTTTTTGAAAAGGTCTTCGGAAATGCGCTAGAAATCAAATCCCCTACACGGAGATACCAAATATGTCGGGATTGCTTTCAGTTTTAAGGGTTTTAATTTTTTTGCTACAAATTCTGATGTTTTGTATAGAATCTCATTAAATTTCCATATTTTCCCGATTTCTCGGGCACTTTTGAATATTTTTCGAAAACGTCTTTGGAAATGCGCTAGAAATCAAATTCCCTACACGGAGATACCAAATATGTGGGGATTGCTTTCAGTTTTAAGGGTTTTCATTTGTTTGCTACAAATTCTGATGTTTTGTATGGAATCTCATTAAATTTCCATATTTTCCCGATTTCTCGGGCAATTTTGATTATTTTTCGAAAAGGTCTTCGGAAATGCGCTAGAAATCAAATTCCCTACACGGAGATACCAAATATGTGGGACTCGCTTTCAGTTTTAAGGGTTTTAATTTTTTTGCTACAAATTCTGATGTTTTGTATGGAATCTCATTAAATTTCCATATTTTCCCGATTTCTCAGGCAATTTGGAATATTTTTCGAAAAGGTCTTCGGAAAGTCGCTAGAAATCAAATTCCTGACACGGATATACCAAATATGTGGGGATTGCTTTCAGTTTTAAGGTTTTCATTTTTTTCCTACAAATTCTGATGTTTTGTATTGAATCTCTTTAAATTTTAATATTTTCCCGATTTCCGGGGCAATTTTGAATATTTTTCAAAAAGGTCTTCGGAAAATCGCTAGAAATCAAATTTCCTACACGGATATACCAAATATGTGGGGATTGCTTTCAGTTTTAATGGTTTTCATTGTTTTGCTACAAATTCTGATGTTTTGTATGGAATCTCATTAAATTTGCATATTTGCCCGATTTCTCGGGCAATTTTGAATATTTTTCGAAAACGTCTTCACAAAGTCGCTAGAAATCAAATTTCCTACACGGATATACCAAATATGTGGGGATTGCTTTCAGTTTTAAGGGTTTTCATTTTTTTCCTACAAATTCTGATGTTTTGTATAGAATCTCATTAAATTTCCATATTTTCCCGATTTCTCGGGCACTTTTGAATATTTTTCGAAAACGTCTTTGGAAATGCGCTAAAAATCAAATTCCCTACACGTAGATACCAAATATGTGGGGATTGCTTTCAGTTTTAAGGGTTTTCATTTGTTTGCTACAAATTCTGATGTTTTGTATGGAATCTCATTAAATTTCTATATTTTCCCGATTTCTCGGGTAATTTTGATTATTTTTCGAAAAGGTCTTCGGAAATGCGCTAGAAATCAAATTCCCTATACGGAGATACCAAATATGTGGGGCTCGCTTTCAGTTTTAATGGTTTTCATTGTTTTGCTACAAATTCTGATGTTTTGTATGGAATCTCATTAAATTTGCATATTTTCCCGATTTCTCGGGCAATTTTGATTATTTTTCGAAAAGGTCTTCGGAAATGCGATAGAAATTAAATTCCCTACACGAATATACCAAATATGTGGGGATTGCTTCAGTTTGAAGGGTTTTTTTGCTACAAATTCTGATGTTTTGTATGCAATCTCATTACATTTCCATATTTTCCCGATTTCTCGTGCAATTTTGAATATTTTTCGAAAAGGTCTTCGGAAATGCGCTAGAAATCAAATTCTCTACATGGAGATACCAAATATACGACGATTGCTTTCAGTTTTAAGGGTTTTCATTTTTTTGCTACAAATTCTGATGTTTTGTATGCAATCTCATTACATTTCCATATTTTCCCGATTTCTCGGGTAATTTAGAATATTTTTCGAAAAGGTCTTCGGAAATGCGCCAGAAATTAAATTCCTTACACGGATATACCAAATATGTGGGGATTGCTTTCAGGTTTAAGGGTTTTCATTTTTTTGCTACAAATTCTGTATGGAATCTCATTAAATTTCCTTATTCTCCCGATTTCTCAACCAATTTTGAATATTTTTTGAAAAGGTCTTCGGAAATGCGCTAGAAATCAAATCCCCTACACGAAGATACCAAATATGTCGGGATTGCTTTCAGTTTTAAGGGTTTTCATTTTTTTGCTACAAATTCTGATGTTTTGTATGGAATCTCATTAAATTTCCATATTTTCCCGATTTCTCGGGCAATTTTGATTATTTTTCGAAAAGGTCTTCGGAAATGCGCTAGAAATCAAATTCCCTACACGGAGATACCAAATATGTGGGGATTGCTTTCAGTTTTAAGGGTTTTCATTTTTTTCCTACAAATTCTGATGTTTTGTATTGAATCTCTTTAAATTTTAATATTTTCCCGATTTCCGGGGCAATTTTGAATATTTTTCAAAAAGGTCTTCGGAAAATCGCTAGAAATCAAATTTCCTACACGGATATACCAAATATGTGGGGATTGCTTTCAGTTTTAAGGGTTTTAATTTTTTTGCTACAAATTCTAATGTTTTGTATAGAATCTCATTAAATTTCCATATTTTCCCGATTTCTCGGGCACTTTTGAATATTTTTCGAAAACGTCTTTGGAAATGCGCTAGAAATCAAATTCCCTACACGGAGATACCAAATATGTGGGGATTGCTTTCAGTTTTAAGGGTTTTCATTTTTTTGCTACAAATTCTGATGTTTTGTATGGAATCTCATTAAATTTCCATATTTTCCCGATTTCTCGGGCAATTTTGATTATTTTTCGAAAAGGTCTTCGTAAATGCGCTAGAAATCAAATTCCCTACACGGAGATACCAAATATGTGGGGATTGCTTTCAGTTTTAAGGGTTTTCATTTTTTTCCTACAAATTCTGATGTTTTGTATTGAATCTCTTTAAATTTTAATATTTTCCCGATTTCCGGGGCAATTTTGAATATTTTTCAAAAAGGTCTTCGGAAAATCGCTAGAAATCAAATTTCCTACACGGATATACCAAATATGTGGGGATTGCTTTCAGTTTTAATGGTTTTCATTGTTTTGCTACAAATTCTGATGTTTTGTATGGAATCTCATTAAATTTCCATATTTTCCCGATTTCTCGGGCAATTTTGAATATTTTTCGAAAAGGTCTTCGGAAATGCGATAGAAATTAAATTCCCTCCACGGAGATACCAAATATGTGGGGATTGCTTTCAGTTTTAAGGGTTTTCATTTTTTTGCTACAAATTCTGATGTTTTGTATGGAATCTCATTAAATTTCCATATTTTCCCGATTTCTCATCCAATTTTGAATATTTTTCGAAAAGGTGTTCGGAAATGCGATAGAAATTAAATTCCCTACACGGATATACCAAATATGTGGGGATTGCTTTCAGTTTTAAGGGTTTTCATTTTTTTGCTACAAATTCTAATGTTTTGTATAGAATCTCATTAAATTTCCATATTTTCCCGATTTCTCGGGCACTTTTGAATATTTTTCGAAAACGTCTTTGGAAATGAGCTAGAAATCAAATTCCCTACACGGAGATACCAAATATGTGGGGATTGCTATCAGTTTTAAGGGTTTTCATTTTTTGCTACAAATTTTGTATGGAATCTCATTAAATGTTTTGTATGGTATCTCATTAAATTTCCATATTTTCCCGATTTCTCGGGCAATTTTGCATATTTTTCGAAAAGGCTTTCGGAAAGTCGCTAGAAATCAAATTCTCTACATGGACATACCAAATATACGACGATTGCTTTCAGTTTTAAGGGTTTTCATTTTTTGCTACAAATTTTGTATGGAATCTCATTAAATGTTTTGTATGCAATCTAATTACATTTCCATATTTTCCCGATTTCGCGGGCAATTTAGAATATTTTTCGAAAAGGTCTTCGGAAATCCGCCAGAAATTTAATTCCCTACACGGATATACCAAATATGTGGGGATTGCTTTCAGTTTTAAGGGTTTTCATTTTTTTGCTACAAATTCTGTATGGAATCTCATTAAATTTCCTTATTTTCCCGATTTCTCAACCAATTTTGAATATTTTTTGAAAAGGTCTTCGGAAATGCGCTAGAAATCAAATCCCCTACACGGAGATACCAAATATGTCGGGATTGCTTTCAGTTTTAAGGGTTTTCATTTTTTTGCTACAAATTCTGATGTTTTGTATGGAATCTCATTAAATTTCCATATTTTCCCGATTTCTCGGGCAATTTTTATTATTTTTCGAAAAGGTCTTCGGAAATGCGCTAGAAATCAAATTCCCTACACGGAGATACCAAATATGTGGGGATTGCTTGCAGTTTTAAGGGTTTTCATTTTTTTCCTACAAATTCTGATGTTTTGTATTGAATCTCTTTAAATTTCCATATTTTCCCAATTTCTCGGGCACTTTTGAATATTTTTCGAAAACGTCTTTGGAAATGCGCTAGAAATCAAATTATCTACACGGAGATACCAAATATGTGGGGATTGCTTTCAGTTTTAAGGGTTTTCATTTTTTTGCTACAAATTCTGATGTTTTGTATGGAATCTCATTAAATTTCCATATTTTCCCGATTTCTCGGGCAATTTTGATTATTTTTCGAAAAGGTCTTCGGAAATGCGCTAGAAATCAAATTCCCTACACGGAGATACCAAATATGTGGGGATTGCTTTCAGTTTTAAGGGTTTTCATTTTTTTCCTACAAATTCTGATGTTTTGTATTGAATCTCTTTAAATTTTATTATTTTCCCGATTTCCGGGGCAATTTTCAATATTTCTCAAAAAGGTCTTGGGAAAATCGCTAGAAATCAATTTTCCTACACGGATATACCAAATATGTGGTGATTGCTACTAGTTTTAAGTGTTTTCATTTTTTGCAACAAATTCTGATGTTTTGTATGGAATCTCATTAAATTTCCATATTTTCCCGATTTCTCGGGCAATTTTGAATATTTTTCGAAAAGGCTTTCGGAAAGTCGCTAGAAATCAAATTCTCTACATGGAGATACCAAATATACGACGATTGCTTTCAGTTTTAAGGGTTTTCATTTTTTTGCTACAAATTCTGATGTTTTGTATGCAATCTCATTAAATTTCCATATTTCCCCGATTTCTCGGGGAATTTAGAATATTTTTCGAAAAGGTCTTCGGAAATGCGCCAGAAATTTAATTCCCTACACGGATATACCAAATATGTGGGGATTGCTTTCAGTTTTAAGGGTTTTCATTTTTTTCCTACAAATTCTGATGTTTTGTATTGAATCTCTTTAAATTTTAATATTTTCCCGATTTCCGGGGCAATTTTGAATATTTTTCAAAAAGGTCTTCGGAAAATCGCTAGAAAACAAATTTCCTACACGGATATACCAAATATGTGGGGATTGCTTTCAGTTTTAAGGGTTTTCATTTTTTTCCTACAAATTCTGATGTTTTGTATTGAATCTCTTTAAATTTTAATATTTTCCCGATTTCCGGGCAATTTTGAATATTTTTCAAAAAGGTCTTCGGAAAATCGCTAGAAATCAAATTTCCTACACGGAGATACCAAATATGTCGGGATTGCTTTCAGTTTTAAGAGTTTTCATTTTTTTGCTACAAATTCTGATGTTTTGTATATAATCTCATTAAATTTCCATATTTTCCCGATTTCTCGGGCAATTTTGAATATTTTTCGAAAAGGTCTTCGGAAATGCGATAGAAATTAAATTCCCTCCACGGAGATACCAAATATGTGGGGATTGCTTTCAGTTTTAAAGGTTTTCATTTTTTTGCTACAAATTCTAATGTTTTGTATAGAATCTCATTAAATTTCCATATTTTCCCGATTTCTCGGGCACTTTTGAATAGTTTTCGAAAACGTCTTTGGAAATGCGCTAGAAATCAAATGCCCTACACGGAGATACCAAATATGTGGGGATTGCTTTCAGTTTTAAGGGTTTTCATTTTTTTGCTACAAATTCTGATGTTTTGTATGGAATCTCATTAAATTTCCTTATTCTCCCGATTTCTCAACCAATTTTGAATATTTTTTGAAAAGGTCTTCGGAAATGCGCTAGAAATCAAATCCCCTACACCGAGATACCAAATATGTCGGGATTGCTTTCAGTTTTAAGAGTTTTCATTTTTTTGCTACAAATTCTGATGTTTTGTATGGAATCTCATTAAATTTCCATATTTTCCCGATTTCTCGGGCAATTTTGAATATTTTTCGAAAAGGTCTTCGGAAATGCGATAGAAATTAAATTCCCTCCACGGAGATACCAAATATGTGGGGATTGCTTTCAGTTTTAAGGGTTTTCATTTTTTTGCTACAAATTCTGATGTTTTGTATGGAATCTCATTAAATTTCCATATTTTCCCGATTTCTCGGGCAATTTTGATTATTTTTCGAAAAGGTCTTCGGAAATGCGCTAGAAATCAAATTCCCTACACGGAGATACCAAATATGTGGGGATTGCTTTCAGTTTTAAGGGTTTTCATTTTTTTCCTACAAATTCTGATGTTTTGTATTGAATCTCTTTAAATTTTAATATTTTCCCGATTTCCGGGGCAATTTTGAATATTTTTCAAAAAGGTCTTCGGAAAATCGCTAGAAATCAAATTTCCTACACGGATATACCAAATATGTGGGGATTGCTTTCAGTTTTAATGGTTTTCATTGTTTTGCTACAAATTCTGATGTTTTGTATGCAATCTCATTACATTTCCATATTTTCCCGATTTCTCGGGCAATTTAGAATATTTTTCGAAAAGGTCTTCGGAAATGCGCCAGAAATTTAATTCCCTACACGGATATACCAAATATGTGGGGATTGCTTTCAGTGTTAAAGGTTTTCATTTTTTTGCTACAAATTCTGTATGGAATCTCATTAAATTTCCTTATTCTCCCGATTTCTCAACCAATTTTGAATATTTTTTGAAAAGGTCTTCGGAAATGCGCTAGAAATCAAATCCCCTACACGGAGATACCAAATATGTCGGCATTGCTTTCAGTTTTAAGGGTTTTCATTTTTTTGCTACAAATTCTGATGTTTTGTATGGAATCTCATTAAATTTCCATATTTTCCCGATTTCTCGGGCAATTTTGATTATTTTTCGAAAAGGTCTTCGGAAATGCGCTAGAAATCAAATTCCCTACACGGAGATACCAAATATGTGGGGATTGCTTTCAGTTTTAAGGGTTTTCATTTTTTTCCTACAAATTCTGATGTTTTGTATGGAATCTCATTAAATTTCCATATTTTCCCGATTTCTCGGGCAATTTTGAATATTTTTCGAAAAGGCTTTCGGAAAGTCGCTAGAAATCAAATTCTCTACATGGAGATACCAAATATACGACGATTGCTTTCAGTTTTAAAGGTTTTCATTTTTTTGCTACAAATTCTGATGTTTTGTAATCAAATCCCCTACACGGAGATACCAAATATGTCGGGATTGCTTTCAGTTTTAAGGGTTTTCATTTTTTTGCTACAAATTCTGATGTTTTGTATGGAATCTCATTAAATTTCCATATTTTCCCGATTTCTCGGGCAATTTTGATTATTTTTCGAAAAGGTCTTCGGAAATGCGCTAGAAATCAAATTCCCTACACGGAGATACCAAATATGTGGGGATTGCTTTCAGTTTTAAGGGTTTTCATTTTTTTCCTACAAATTCTGATGTTTTGTATGGAATCTCATTAAATTTCCATATTTTCCCGATTTCTCGGGCAATTTTGAATATTTTTCGAAAAGGCTTTCGGAAAGTCGCTAGAAATCAAATTCTCTACATGGAGATACCAAATATACGACGATTGCTTTCAGTTTTAAAGGTTTTCATTTTTTTGCTACAAATTCTGATGTTTTGTATGCAATCTCATTACATTTCCATATTTTCCCGATTTCTCGGGCAATTTAGAATATTTTTCGAAAAGGTCTTCGGAAATGCGCCAGATATTTAATTCCCTACACGGATATACCAAATATGTGGGGATTGCTTTCAGTTTTAAGGGTTTTCATTTTTTTGCTACAAATTCTGTATGGAATCTCATTAAATTTCCTTATTCTCCCGATTTCTCAACCAATTTTGAATATTTTTTGAAAAGGTCGTCGGAAATGCGCTAGAAATCAAATCCCCTACACGGAGATACCAAATATGTCGGGATTGCTTTCAGTTTTAAGGGTTTTCATTTTTTTGCTACAAATTCTGATGTTTTGTATGGAATCTCATTAAATTTCCATATTTTCCCGATTTCTCGGGCAATTTTGATTATTTTTCGAAAAGGTCTTCGGAAATGCGCTAGAAATCAAATTCCCTACACGGAAATACCAAATATGTGGGGATTGCTTTCAGTTTTAAGGGTTTTCATTTTTTTCCTACAAATTCTGATGTTTTGTATTGAATCTCTTTAAATTTCCATATTTTCCCGATTTATCGGGCACTTTTGAATATTTTTCGAAAACGTCTTTGGAAATGCGCTAGAAATCAAATCCCCTACACGGAGATACCAAATATGTCGGGATTGCTTTCAGTTTTAAGGGTTTTCATTTTTTTGCTACAAATTCTGATGTTTTGTATGGAATCTCATTAAATTTCCATATTTTCCCGATTTCTCGGGCAATTTTGATTATTTTTCGAAAAGGTCTTCGGAAATGCGCTAGAAATCAAATTCCCTACACGGAGATACCAAATATGTGGGGATTGCTTTCAGTTTTAAGGGTTTTCATTTTTTTCCTACAAATTCTGATGTTTTGTATTGAATCTCTTTAAATTTTAATATTTTCCCGATTTCTCGGGGCAATTTTGAATATTTTTCAAAAAGGTCTTCGGAAAATCGCTAGAAATCAAATTTCCTACACGGATATACCAAATATGTGGGGATTGCTTTCAGTTTTAATGGTTTTCATTGTTTTGCTACAAATTCTGATGTTTTGTATGGAATCTCATTAAATTTACTTATTCTCCCGATTTCTCAACCAATTTTGAATATTTTTTGAAAAGGTCTTCGGAAATGCGCTAGAAATCAAATGCCCTACACGGAGATACCAAATATGTCGGGATTGCTTTCAGTTTTAAGGGTTTTCATTTTTTTGCTACAAATTCTGATGTTTTGTATGGAATCTCATTAAATTTCCATATTTTCCCGATTTCTCGGGAAATTTTGATTATTTTTCGAAAAGGTCTTCGGAAATGCGCTAGAAATCAAATTCCCTACACGGAGATACCAAATATGTGGGGATTGCTTTCAGTTTTAAGGGTTTTCATTTTTTTCCTACAAATTCTGATGTTTTGTATTGAATCTCTTTAAATTTTAATATTTTCCCGATTTCCGGGGCAATTTTGAATATTTTTCAAAAAGGTCTTCGGAAAATCGCTAGAAATCAAATTTCCTACACGGATATACCAAATATGTGGGGATTGCTTTCAGTTTTAATGGTTTTCATTGTTTTGCTACAAATTCTGATGTTTTGTATGGAATCTCATTAAATTTCCATATTTTCCCGATTTCTCGGGCAATTTTGAATATTTTTCGAAAAGGTCTTCGGAAATGCGATAGAAATTAAATTCCCTCCACGGAGATACCAAATATGTGGGGATTGCTTTCAGTTTTAAGGGTTTTCATTTTTTTGCTACAAATTCTGATCTTTTGTATGGAATCTCATTAAATTTCCATATTTTCCCGATTTCTCATCCAATTTTGAATATTTTCGAAAAGGTCTTCGGAAATGCGATAGAAATTAAATTCCCTACACGGATATACCAAATATGTGGGGATTGCTTTCAGTTTTAAGGGTTTTCATTTTTTTGCTACAAATTCTAATGTTTTGTATAGAATATCATTAAATTTCCATATTTTCCCGATTTCTCGGGCACTTTTGAATATTTTTCGAAAACGTCTTTGGAAATGAGCTAGAAATCAAATTCCCTACACGGAGATACCAAATATGTGGGGATTGCTATCAGTTTTAAGGGTTTTCATTTTTTGCTACAAATTTTGTATGGAATCTCATTAAATGTTTTGTATGGAATCTCATTAAATTTCCATATTTTCCCGATTTCTCGGGCAATTTTGAATATTTTTCGAAAAGGCTTTCGGAAAGTCGCTAGAAATCAAATTCTCTACATGGAGATACCAAATATACGACGATTGCTTTCAGTTTTCAAGGTTTTCAATTTTTTGCTACAAATTCTGATGTTTTGTATGCAATCTCATTACATTTCCATATTTTCCCGATTTCTCGGGCAATTTAGAATATTTTTCGAAAAGGTCTTCGGAAATGCGCCAGAAATTTAATTCCCTACACGGATATACCAAATATGTGGGGATTGCTTTCAGTTTTAAGGGTTTTCATTTTTTTGCTACAAATTCTGTATGGAATCTCATTAAATTTCCTTATTCTCCCGATTTCTCAACCAATTTTGAATATTTTTTGAAAAGGTCTTCGGAAATGCGCTAGAAATCAAATCCCCTACACGGAGATACCAAATATGTCGGGATTGCTTTCAGTTTTAAGGGTTTTCATTTTTTTGCTACAAATTCTGATGTTTTGTATGGAATCTCATTAAATTTCCATATTTTCCCGATTTCTCGGGCAATTTTGATTATTTTTCGAAAAGGTCTTCGGAAATGCGCTAGAAATCAAATTCCCTACACGGAGATACCAAATATGTGGGGATTGCTTTCAGTTTTAAGGGTTTTCATTTTTTTCCTACAAATTCTGATGTTTTGTATTGAATCTCTTTAAATTTCCATATTTTCCCGATTTATCGGGCACTTTTGAATATTTTTCGAAAACGTCTTTGGAAATGCGCTAGAAATCAAATCCCCTACACGGAGATACCAAATATGTCGGGATTGCTTTCAGTTTTAAGGGTTTTCATTTTTTTGCTACAAATTCTGATGTTTTGTATGGAATCTCATTAAATTTCCATATTTTCCCGATTTCTCGGTCAATTTTGATTATTTTTCGAAAAGGTCTTCGGAAATGCGCTAGAAATCAAATTCCCTACACGGAGATACCAAATATGTGGGGATTGCTTTCAGTTTTAATGGTTTTCATTGTTTTGCTACAAATTCTGATGTTTTGTATGGAATCTCATTAAATTTCCATATTTTCCCGATTTCTCGGGCAATTTTGATTATTTTTCGAAAAGGTCTTCGGAAATGCGATAGAAATTAAATTCCCTACACGGATATACCAAATATGTGGGGATTGCTTTCAGTTTTAAGGGTTTTCATTTTTTTCCTACAAATTCTGATGTTTTGTATTGAATCTCTTTAAATTTTAATATTTTCCCGATTTCCGGGGAAATTTTGAATATTTTTCAAAAAGGTCTTCGGAAAATCGCTAGAAATCAAATTTCCTACACGGATATACCAAATATGTGGGGATTGCTTTCAGTTTTAATGGTTTTCATTGTTTTGCTACAAATTCTGATGTTTTGTATGGAATCTCATTAAATTTCCATATTTTCCCGATTTCTCGGGCACTTTTGAATATTTTTCGAAAACGTCTTTGGAAATGCGCTAGAAATCAAATCCCCTACACGGAGATACCAAATATGTCGGGATTGCTTTCAGTTTTAATGGTTTTCATTTTTTTGCTACAAATTCTGATGTTTTGTATGGTATCTCATTAAATTTCCATATTTTCCCGATTTCTCGGGCAATTTTGAATATTTTTCGAAAAGGCTTTCGGAAAGTCGCTAGAAATCAAATTCTCTACATGGAGATACCAAATATACGACGATTGCTTTCAGTTTTAAGGGTTTTCATTTTTTTGCTACAAATTCTGATGTTTTGTATGCAATCTCATTACATTTCCATATTTTCCCGATTTCTCGGGCAATTTTGATTATTTTTCGAGAAGGTCTTCGGAAATGCGCTAGAAATCAAATCCCCTACACGGAGATACCAAATATGTGGGGATTGCTTTCAGTTTTAAGGGTTTTCATTTTTTTCCTACAAATTCTGATGTTTTGTATTGAATCTCTTTAAATTTTAATATTTTCCCGATTTCCGGGGCAATTTTGAATATTTTTCAAAAAGGTCTTCAGAAAATCGCTAGAAATCAAATTTCCTACACGGATATACCAAATATGTGGGGATTGCTTTCAGTTTTAAGGGTTTTCATTTTTTTGCTACAAATTCTGATGTTTTGTATGCAATCTCATTACATTTCCATATTTTCCCGATTTCTCGGGCAATTTAGAATATTTTTCGAAAAGGTCTTCGGAAATGCGCCAGAAATTTAATTCCCTACACGGATATACCAAATATGTGGGGATTGCTTTCAGTTTTAAGGGTTTTCATTGTTTTGCTACAAATTCTGTATGGAATCTCATTAAATTTCGTTATTCTCCCGATTTCTCAACCAATTTTGAATATTTTTTGAAAAGGTCTTCGGAAATGCGCTAGAAATCAAATCCCCTACACGGAGATACCAAATATGTCGGGATTGTTTTCAGTTTTAAGGGTTTTCATTTTTTTGCTACAAATTCTGATGTTTTGTATGGAATCTCATTAAATTTCCATATTTTCCCGATTTCTCGGGCAATTTTGATTATTTTTCGAAAAGGTCTTCGGAAATGCGCTAGAAATCAAATTCCCTACACGGAGATACCAAATATGTGGGGATTGCTTTCAGTTTGAAGGGTTTTCATTTTTTTCCTACAAATTCTGATGTTTTGTATTGAATCTCTTTAAATTTTAATATTTTCCCGATTTCCGGGGCAATTTTGAATATTTTTCAAAAAGGTCTTCGGAAAATCGCTAGAAATCAAATTTCCTACACGGATATACCAAATATGTGGGGATTGCTTTCAGTTTTAATGGTTTTTATTGTTTTGCTACAAATTCTGATGTTTTGTATGGAATCTCATTAAATTTCCATATTTTCCTGATTTCTCGGGCAATTTTGAATATTTTTCGAAAAGGTCTTCGGAAATGCGATAGAAATTAAATTCCCTCCACGGAGATACCAAATATGTGGGGATTGCTTTCAGTTTTAAGGGTTTTCATTTTTTTGCTACAAATTCTGATGTTTTGTATGGAATCTCATTAAATTTCCATATTTTCCCGATTTCTCATCCAATTTTGAATATTTTTCGAAAAGGTCTTCGGAAATGCGATAGAAATTAAATTCCCTCCACGGAGATACCAAATATGTGGGGATTGCTTTCAGTTTTAAGGGTTTTCATTTTTTTGCTACAAATTCTAATGTTTTGTATAGAATCTCATTAAATTTCCATATTTTCCCGATTTCTCGGGCACTTTTGAATATTTTTCGAAAACGTCTTTGGAAATGAGCTAGAAATCAAATTCCCTACACGGAGATACCAAATATGTGGGGATTGCTATCAGTTTTAAGGGTTTTCATTTTTTGCTACAAATTTTGTATGGAATCTCATTAAATGTTTTGTATGCAATCTCATTACATTTCCATATTTTCCCGATTTCTCGGGCAATTTTGAATATTTTTCGAAAAGGTCTTCGGAAAGTCGCTAGAAATCAAATTCCGTACCACGGAGATACCAAATATGTGGGGATTGCTTTCAGTTTTAAGGGTTTTCATTTTTTTGCTACAAATTCTGATGTTTTGTATACAATCTCATTACATTTCCATATTTTCCCGATTTCTCGGGCAATTTTGAATAGTTTTTGAAAAGGTCTTCGGAAATGCGCTAGAAATTAAATTCCCTACACGGATATACCAAATATGTGGGGCTTGCTTTCATTTTTAAGGGTTTTAATTATTTTGCTACAAATTCTGATGTTTTGTATTGAATCTCTTTAAATTTTTATATTTTCCAGATTTCTGGGGCAATTTTGAATATTTTTCGAAAAGGTCTTCGGAAATGCGCTTGAAATCAAATTTTTTACACGGAGATACCAAATATACGACGATTGCTTTCAGTTTCAAGGGTTTTCATTTTTTGCTAGAAATTCTGATCTTTTGTATGGAATCTCATTAAATTTCCATATTTTCCCGATTTCTCGGGCAATTTTGAATATTTTTCGAAAAGGTCTTCGGAAATGCGCTAGAAACTAAATTCCCTACACGGATATACCAAATATGTGGGGATTGCTTTCAGTTTTAAGGGTTTTCATTTTTTTGCTACAAATTCTGATGTTTTGTATGCAATCTCATTACATTTCCATATTTTCCCGATTTCTCGGGCAATTTTGAATATTTTTCGAAAAGGTCTTCGGAAATGCGCTAGAAATCAAATTCTCTACACGGAGATACCAAATATACAACGATTGCTTTCAGTTTCAAGGGTTTTCATTTTTTTGCTAGAAATTCTGATGTTTTGTATGGAATCTCATTAAATTTCCATATTTTCCCGATTTCTCGGGCAATTTTGAATATTTTTCGAAAAGGTCTTCGGAAATGCGCTAGAAATTAAATTCCCTACACGGATATACCAAATATGTGGGCATTGCTTTTAGTTTTAAGGGTTTTCATTTTTTTGCTACAAATTCTGATGTTTTGTATTGAATCTCATTAAATTTCCATATTTACCCGATTTCTCGGGCAATTTTGAATATTTTTCGAAAAGGTCTTCGGAAATACTTACTTACTTACTCCATGGCGCTACAGCCCATCAAGAGCCTTGGCCTCCTTCAAAACGCCTTTCCATAGGGTGCGATCTTTTGCACTATTCCTCCAATTCCTCACACCGATTTTTCTAATATCACTTAGCACGTTGTCTAACCATCTAGCTTTTGGACGACCCACTTGGCGACTCCCGGGTGGATTCCCATTGAAGATTTTGCTGATCGCTCGGTTTGGATCTGTCCTTACTACATGTCCCAGCCAACCTAGACGCTTGATTTTGACCCATGATGTTATGTTGGTATCTCCATATATCTGCTTACATTCATTATTGGTACGAATTCTGTATGAACCATCTTCATTTCGTATTGGTCCAAATATTTTTCTTAATACTTTTCTTTCAAACATTGTAGTTTTGTTTCATCAGCTTTTTTTAGAGTCCATGTTTCACAAGCGTATGTAATCACAGGTCTAATAATTGTTTTATATATTGTAATTTTAGATGTTCTAGTGATCAAATTTGATGATAATAATTTTTTTAAACTGAATATACATCTATTCCCTGCTTTAATTCTTTCACATATTTCTATGCTACAATTATTAGTTGGAGTAATTATTGATCCCAAATATTTAAAATGCTGTACACATTCAACATTATACGAATCAATTGTGACATTTTGACCAAGTCTACTAGATTTAGACGCACACATAATTTTTGTTTTTGATTCGTTTATTTCTAAACCTGATGTTTTGGCTTGATTTTCTATATGAATAAATTGTTCCTTTACAGCAGTTACGGATCTTCCAATTATATCTTTATTATCTGCATAGACTAGTGCTTGATGTGCTTTATTCCAAATAGTACCATTGTGTAAAATTTGTGCATCTCTCATAACTTTTTCCACTGCGAAATTAAATAAAATGGGAGCTAAACAGTCACCTTGCCGGACTCCAGAGTTTGTTTGAAACTCATCCGAAAGATATCCTTGTATCTTCACTCTATTTATACTATGTTCAGTGGTCATCGATGCTAAGTTGACTAACTTTACTGGTACACCAAATTCTTTCATCGCGTTCCAAAGATATCTTCTGTTTACGCTATCATACGCTTGTTTGTAGTCAATGAACAGATGGTACGTGCTTATGCTGAACTCATGACACTTTTCTAGTATTTGTCGCAGGGTAAAAATTTGATCTGACGTTGACCTATTCTGCATGAATCCAGCTTGGTAGTCTCCTATTATATTACATGCGTAGGGGGATAATTTGTTAGTTATCAGCCCAGCAAGAACTTTATACATTGTGCTGAGTAAGGTGATGCCTCTGAAATTGCTACAATCTAATTTGCTACCTTTTTTGTGTATCGGTACAATTACACCAGTATGCCAATCTGTCGGCATAGATTCGCTATCCCATATTTTCACTATTAGCTTATATATGTACCTTGTGAATGTTTCACCTCCATTTTTAATTATTTCAGCATCAATGTTGTCTATTCCAGGCGCTTTCTTATTTTTTAGCTTTTTAATTTGTTCACATACTTCATCATATGTTGGCGCCACAACTTCTTCTTCATTAATTTCAAAATTTACATTTGGTACAGTTTCATTAGTAATTGTTTTGCTCAGTACTTCAGAGAAGTATTCAGACCACCTTTTGAGTATTTCAGTTCTACTATTTATTATTATACCATCTGCTCCCTTGCAGCTACTTGTTCTTGGCTGGAAACCTTTTTTAATTCTATTTACATCTTTATAAAATGTTGATATTTCTTTTGATTCTCTAGCACTTTCAATTTCTTCTAATTTCATTTCCATTTCACGTCTTTTCTTTTTTCTAAACAGTTTATTTGCGGCTATTCTTTTATTTTTATAATCACTGACATTCGTTCTTGTACGTCTTTGCATCATTTTAGATCTAGCTCTATTCTTATCTTCCAAGGCATTCACGCATTCCTCATCCCACCATCCTTGGTTTCGACTTGGTTGCTCAGTACCGAGAATCGTTTCCGCAGCATCTTTGATAGCATTTTTTATGTTAAGCCAGACCGCTTCAACTTCTTCATCCTCATTATTTATCGCTGCCATGTGTGACTCAATTCGTTCTTTGAAGCTATTCCTTATGGTTTCGCTATTAAGTTTATGCGAACTCCATTTTTTTGCTTTTATACCTCTTTGGTTTCTAATACAGGCAATTCTGGCTCTAAATTTCGTACATACAAGGTAGTGATCTGTGTCCGCATTTGCACCTCTAAAGCTTCTCACATCTAGAATATTTCCTGCGTGTCTGCTGCTGATTGCAACATGATCAATTTGACTAGCAAAAACTCCATTAGGTGAGCGCCATGTTTCTTTGTGGATGTTCTTGTGCTCAAACTGTGTGCTGCTGATGACCATGCTCTGTGATTGCACAAAATCAATAAGTCTACATCCATTATCATTAGAGGTAGAGTGTAGGCTGTGCATTCCAATATACGGTTTGTAGCATTCTTCTCTACCAACTTGTGCATTCATATCACCTAACACAATTTTAATATCATTCGCAGGTAGATTCATCATTATTCCTTCTAACTGTGAGTAAAACGTGTCTTTTATTTCTTCTTCTTTCTCTTCTGTTGGTGCATGTGTACATATTAACGTTACATTAAAGAATTTGGTTTTCATGCGCATGTAGCATAGCCTTTCGTTAACAGCTTCAAATGCTAGGATGTTGTTATTTATTTCCTTTCTTACTGCAAATGCTGTACCAAATTGATGTTTACCTGTTTTGTTTCCACTGGAATATATAACATACTTTCCAGACGTGAAAGTAGATTCATTTGTCCATCGGGTTTCTTGAATTGCTGCTATATCTATTTTATATTTTTCTAGTGCAGATAAGGATGTTTTCATTGCTCCCGTTCTATACCAGCTAAGTACGTTCCAAGATGCTAATTTTAAATCGTTGTCCTTATTTCGTTCCGTTCGTTTCCGTTTTATCCTATTTATCCGAGGCATTATGTTTGGTTGCGTAACAATGTTGTTTTTTTTTACAAAACAAGGTTGTTAGCCTAGTGTTCAACCCCCAGCTCGGTAGGTGTGTCCATTATAGTGACGCAATTGTTCCGCTGGTCGTCACTCGCATCTAGTATTTAGCAGGTCAAGGACCAGGTCCCAGGGGCTACCACTTGGAGGTATACTAGACACAGTTGATGCAGATTTCAGATAGTTGCGGCACTGTGTTATATCTCTAGAGCTATAACCGGTCAGTGCTTTCCCTATTGTCTACACCCGGCCCCCTTGAATTTGATTTCTAGCGACTTTCCGAAGATCTTTTCGAAAAATATTCAAAATTGCCCCAGACATCGGGAAAATATAAAAATTTAAAGAGATTCAATACAAAACATCAGAATTTGTAGCAAAAAAATGAAAACCCTTAAAACTGAAAGCAATCCCCACATATTTGGTATGCGCTAGAAATTAAATTTCTAGAAATGCGCTAGAAATTAAATTCCCTACACGGATATACCAAATATGTGGGCATTGCTTTCAGTTTTCAGGATTTTCATTTTTTTGCTACAAATTCTGATGTTTTGTATTGAATCACATTAAATTGCCATATTTTCCGGATTTCTCGGGCAATTTAGAATATTTTTCGAAAAGGTCTTCGGAAATGCGCTAGAAATTTAATTCCCTACATGGATATACCAAATATGTGGGGATTGCTTTCAGTTTTAAGGGTTTTCATTTTTTTGCTACAAATTCTGATGTTTTGTATTGAATCTCTTTAAATTTTTATATTTTCCCGATTTCTGGGGCAATTTTGAATATTTTTCGAAAAGGTCTTCGGAAAGTCGCTAGAAATCAAATTCCCTACACGGAGATACCAAATATCGGGGATTGCTTTCCGTTTTAAGGGTTTTCATTTTTTGCTACAAATTCTGATGTTTTGTATTGAATCTCTCTAAATTTTTATATTTTCCCGATTTCTGGGGCAATTTTGAATATTTTTCGAAAAGGTCTTCGGAAAGTCGCTAGAAATCAAATTCCCTACACGGAGATACCAAATATGTGGGAATTGCTTTCAGTTTTAAGGGTTTTCATTTTTTGCCTACAAATTCTGATGTTTTGTATGGAATCTCATTAAATTTCCATATTTTCCCGATTTCTCGGGCAATTTTGAATATTTTTCGAAAAGGTCTTCGGAAAGTCGCTAGAAATCAAATTCCGTACACGGAGATACCAAATATGTGGGGATTGCTTTCAGTTTTAAGGGTTTTCATTTTTTTGCTACAAATTCTGATGTTTTGTATGCAATCTCATTACATTTCCATATTTTCCCGATTTCTCGGGCAATTTTGAATATTTTTCGAAAAGGTCTTCGGAAATGCGATAGAAATTAAATTCCCTACACGGATATACCAAATATGTGGGGATTGCTTTCAGTTTTAAGGGTTTTCATTTTTTTGCTACAAATTCTGATGTTTTGTATAGAATCTCATTAAATTTCCATATTTTCCCGATTTCTCGGGCACTTTTGAATATTTTTCGAAAACGTCTTTGGAAATGAGCTAGAAATCAAATTCCCTACACGGAGATACCAAATATGTGGGGATTGCTATCAGTTTTAAGGGTTTTCATTTTTTGCTACAAATTCTGATGTTTTGTATGGAATCTCATTAAATTTCCATATTTTCCCGATTTCTCGGGCAATTTTGAATATTTTTCGAAAAGGCTTTCGGAAAGTCGCTAGAAATCAAATTCCCTTCACGGAGATACCAAATATGTGGGAATTGCTTTCAGTTTTAAGGGTTTTCATTTTTTTGCTACAAATTCTGATGTTTTGTATGGAATCTCATTAAATTTCCATATTTTCCCGACTTCTCGGGCAATTTTGAATATTTTTCGAAAAGGTCTTGGGAAAGTCGCTACAAATCAAATTCCGTACACGGAGATACCAAATATGTGGGGATTGCTTTCAGTTTTAAGGGTTTTCATTTTTTTGCTACAAATTCTGATGTTTTGTATGGAATCTCATTAAATTTCCATATTTTCCCGATTTCTCGGGCAATTTTGAATATTTTTCGAAAAGGTCTTCGGAATTGCGCTAGAAATCAAATTCTCTACACGGAGATACCAAATATGTGGGAATTGCTTTCAGTTTTAAGGGTTTTCATTTTTTTGCTACAAATTCTGATGTTTTGTATGGAATCTCATTAAATTTCCATATTTTCCCGATTTCTCGGGCAATTTTGAATATTTTTCGAAAAGGTCTTCGGAAAGTCGCTAGAAATCAAATTCCGTACACGGAGATACCAAATATGTGGGGATTGCTTACAGTTTTAAGGGTTTACATTTTTTTGCTACAAATTCTGATGTTTTGTATGCAATCTCATTACATTTCCATATTTTCCCGATTTCTCGGGCAATTTTGAATATTTTTCGCAAAGGTCTTCGGAAATGCGCTAGAAATCAAATTCTCTACACGGAGATACCAAATATGTGGGAATTGCTTTCAGTTTTAAGGGTTTTCATTTTTTTGCTACAAATTCTGATGTTTTGTATGGAATCTCATTAAATTTCCATATTTTCCCGATTTCTCGGGCAATTTTGAATATTTTTCGAAAAGGTCTTCGGAAATGCGCTAGAAATCAAATTCTCTACACAGAGATACCAAATATGTGGGAATTGCTTTCAGTTTTAAGGGTTTTCATTTTTTTGCTACAAATTCTGATGTTTTGTATGGAATCTCATTAAATTTCCATATTTTCCCGACTTCTCGGGCAATTTTGAATATTTTTCGAAAAGGTCTTGGGAAAGTCGCTACAAATCAAATTCCGTACACGGAGATACCAAATATGTGGGGATTGCTTTCAGTTTTAAGGGTTTTCATTTTTTTGCTACAAATTCTGATGTTTTGTATGGAATCTCATTAAATTTCCATATTTTCCCGATTTCTCGGGCAATTTTGAATATTTTTCGAAAAGGTCTTCGGAATTGCGCTAGAAATCAAATTCTCTACACGGAGATACCAAATATGTGGGAATTGCTTTCAGTTTTAAGGGTTTTCATTTTTTTGCTACAAATTCTGATGTTTTGTATGGAATCTCATTAAATTTCCATATTTTCCCGATTTCTCGGGCAATTTTGAATATTTTTCGAAAAGGTCTTCGGAAAGTCGCTAGAAATCAAATTCCGTACACGGAGATACCAAATATGTGGGGATTGCTTTCAGTTTTAAGGGTTTTCATTTTTTTGCTACAAATTCTGATGTTTTGTATGCAATCTCATTACATTTCCATATTTTCCCGATTTCTCGGCAATTTTGAATATTTTTCGAAAATGTCTTCGGAAATGCGCTAGAAATCAAATTCTCTACACGGAGATACCAAATATACGACGATTGCTTTCAGTTTCAAGGGTTTTCATTTTTTTGCTACAAATTCTGATGTTTTGTATTGAATCTCATTAAATTTTTATATTTTCCCGATTTCTAGGGCAATTTTGAATATTTTTCGAAAAGGTCTTCGGAACGTCGCTAGAAATTAAATTCCCTACACGGAGATACCAATTATGTGCGGATTGCTTTCAATTTCAAGGATTTTCATTTTTTTGCTACAAATTCTGATGTTTTGTATGGAATCTCATTAAATTTCCATATTTTCCCGACTTCTCGGGCAATTTTGAATATCTTTCGAAAAGGTCTTCGGATAGTCGCTAGAAATCAAATTCCGTACACGGAGATACCAAATATGTGGGGATTGCTTTCAGTTTTAAGGGTTTTCATTTTTTTGCTACAAATTCTGATGTTTTGTATGCAATCTAATTAAATTTCCATATTTTCCCGATTTCTCGGGCAATTTTGAATATTTTTCGAAAATGTCTTCGGAAATGCGCTAGAAATTAAATTCCCTACACGGATATACCAAATATGTGGGCATTGCTTTTAGTTTTAAGGGTTTTCATTTTTTTGCTACAAATTCTGATGTTTTGTATTGAATCTCATTAAATTTTTATATTTTCCCGATTTCTAGGGCAATTTTGAATATTTTTCGAAAAGGTCTTCGGAACGTCGCTAGAAATTAAATTCCCTACACGGAGATACCAATTATGTGCGGATTGCTTTCAATTTCAAGGATTTTCATTTTTTTGCTACAAATTCTGATGTTTTGTATTGAATCACATTAAATTGCCATATTTTCCGGAGTTCTCGGGCAATTTAGAATATTTTTCGAAAAGGTCATCGGAAATGCGCTAGAAATTTAATTCCCTACACGGAGATACCAAATATGTGGGGATTGCTTTCAGTTTTAAGGGTTTTCATTTTTTTGCTACAAATTCTGATGTTTTGTATGGAATCTCATTAAATTTCCATATTTTCCCGACTTCTCGGGCAATTTTGAATATTTTTCGAAAAGGTCTTGGGAAAGTCGCTACAAATCAAATTCCGTACACGGAGATACCAAATATGTGGGGATTGCTTTCAGTTTTAAGGGTTTTCATTTTTTTGCTACAAATTCTGATGTTTTGTATGCAATCTCATTACATTTCCATATTTTCCCGATTTCTCGGGCAATTTTGAATATTTTTCGAAAAGGTCACCTAACACAATTTTAATATCATTCGCAGGTAGATTCATCATTATTTCCTAGAAATCAAATTCTCTACACGGAGATACCAAATATGTGGGAATTGCTTTCAGTTTTAAGGGTTTTCATTTTTTTGCTACAAATTCTGATGTTTTGTATGGAATCTCATTAAATTTCCATATTTTCCCGATTTCTCGGGCAATTTTGAATATTTTTCGAAAAGGTCTTCGGAAATGCGCTAGAAATCAAATTCTCTACACAGAGATACCAAATATGTGGGAATTGCTTTCAGTTTTAAGGGTTTTCATTTTTTTGCTACAAATTCTGATGTTTTGTATGGAATCTCATTAAATTTCCATATTTTCCCGACTTCTCGGGCAATTTTGAATATTTTTCGAAAAGGTCTTCGGAAAGTCGCTAGAAATCAAATTCCGTACACCGAGATACCAAATATGTGGGGATTGCTTTCAGTTTTAAGGGTTTTCATTTTTTTGCTACAAATTCTGATGTTTTGTATGCAATCTCATTACATTTCCATATTTTCCCGATTTCTCGGCAATTTTGAATATTTTTCGAAAATGTCTTCGGAAATGCGCTAGAAATCAAATTCTCTACACGGAGATACCAAATATACGACGATTGCTTTCAGTTTCAAGGGTTTTCATTTTTTTGCTACAAATTCTGATATTTTGTATGGAATCTAATTAAATTTCCATATTTTCCCGATTTCTCGGGCAATTTTGAATATTTTTCGAAAATGTCTTCGGAAATGCGCTAGAAATAAAATTCCCTACACGGATATACCAAATATGTGGGCATTGCTTTTAGTTTTAAGGGTTTTCATTTTTTTGCTACAAATTCTGATGTTTTGTATTGAATCTCATTAAATTTTTATATTTTCCCGATTTCTAGGGCAATTTTGAATATTTTTCGAAAAGGTCTTCGGAAAGTCGCTAGAAATCAAATTCCCTACACGGATATACCAAATATGTGGGCATTGCTTTTAGTTTTAAGGGTTTTCATTTTTTTGCTACAAATTCTGATGTTTTGTATTCAATCTCTTTAAATTTTTATATTTTCCCGATTTCTGGGGCAATTTTGAATATTTTTCGAAAAGGTGTTCGGAAATGCGCTAGAAATTTAATTCCCTACACGGATATACCAAATATGTGGGGATTGCTTTCAGTTTTAAGGGTTTTCATTTTTTTGCTACAAATTCTGATGTTTTGTATTGAATCTCTTTAAATTTTTATATTTTCCCGATTTCTGGGGCAATTTTGAATATTTTTCGAAAAGGTCTTCGGAAAGTCGCTAGAAATCAAATTCCCTACACGGAGATACCAAATATGCGGGGATTAGGGATTGCAATACCGGACCAAAAAAACAATACCGGTATTTCGGTATTATTTTTGCTCAATACCGGGATCCCGGTATTAATACCGGTATTAAAAATAATTCAATGTGATTAAAAAAAAATTTCATTTCAACTAAAAAAACAAATATTTAATTCAAAATTCAAATTATATTGAAAACATAACATTATATAAAATAATTTAGTATAACAAAAAATATGACAGTTTTAAATCACATTGTACATTGTACAGTATTTATTGCTTAGAATCCATGTGCAATAAATACTTTGTACGAATTTAATACTTCAATGTGAACATATCATAAAAAAATGTATGTAAAAAAATAAAATAGCATAAAGAAGTATTTTCAATATTGATCGTTTTCGTTGTTGTTGAAATATGATTTTAAAAATGTTAATGCATTCACGCTTTTATCATCTAACCTGGATCGTAATTTACTGCAAATAATACCAGATGCTGAAAATGCCCTTTCCGATTCAATGCTTGTTGGTGGTATAGATAATAAATAATTATAAACAAGTTGTAAGTGTTTTCCTCTAATATTTTCTTCCTCAAAATAAGTAATCTCTTGCCGGACAACTTTTGTATAATTATTTCTATTTGTTCTTCTTTTGGGTTTTTTTGGTTCTGTTTTATTTTTTATAATAAGTTGCAGCATGTCCTGCATTTGCATATGAAGCAATACTTCTGGTTCAGAATCTGAATCTGAAGATAAGATATCACAATTATTTCCGTTTTCTTCTTCTGTATTGTCAAGTCTTCTCAATAATTTTTCAATAATTATTATTATTTTTGATTTAGTAATTCGACTAGTGAATTTTACATTATGTTCTATACCCCCATTATCATCATCTTCGATTTTAAAATTATGCAAATAGTATAAAACATTCGACATATCAGTTTGCCTTTGTAAAATACGATTTTTTAATTCACGTTGTAAATCATTACTTATAAATGTATTCTGAGCAGCAAGTTCCTTGAACATAAAATCAAAAGCAGCATTTGCACTTAAAAGAGTTGCATCTCTTCGGCAACAGGCTTCTAAAGTTAACTTAACTGGTAATAAAGCTTTAACAACTGCTTCAATTATATCAAACTCATGATCGTTAAAACTAAGTTCTGTGTTTAAATTCAAATCGATAAGAGCCTTTTGAATGCAGTTTTTTAATTTACGAAAGCGTTCCAACATGTTAAATAAACTACTCCATCGAGTTTTACAATCTAAAACTAATACAATTTCTTTTCCAAAGTCAGCCATTACATATTTTTGTAAAGTATCGTCGTTTTTCGTTGGGGAGCGTCTAAATATTTTAACTATTTTCCGTATTTTAGCAATTAATGGACCTAATTTTTCATTTAAGATATAGGAGTTACTTGAATTATCAGTTTTAAGGCTTTCATCCTCAAAATTAGTTGTTTCTGTATAATCATCATAGGATTCTGTGTCGGATTCAGGTTCAGTTTCATTTTGTTCAGCAACTTCGAAATTTTCATGACGCTTATAAATGACTGCTATGATTGCCAACTGAATAACATGTGCAAAACATAATTGCTGATCGGCCTTAATTAGTTTTCCTACTTTAATCATGGTTGCAGCCCCATCTGTTGTTAGAGACACAATATCTCTGCTTAATGAAAGCCCATTGTCTCGAAGATTTCTTTCGATAAGTTCCGTACACTTTTCAGCAGGTAATGATCCATGTATCCGTACCAAACCGAGGTTCCAAAATTTCTTATCTGAAAAATGAACATTGATATTTAAATATCTCCTATTTTTAAAGGAAGTCCATTCATCTAACGTCAAACTAAATCTTTCACCGCGCAATTTTCGACATGAAAAATCTTGAACCATAACAAGGCGAATCTTTTTTTCGAACTCTAAAACTATTTTTCTAATAGTATTAGGGGAAGTCGGAATATTTACGTAAGATCGTGCAATTAGTCCTTTTCTAATATCATTTGATGTGCATAGTATACTAAAGGATAATCCGTCACGTGCTGTCATGCGTGCTATTACTTGAGGTAAAGAATCACTTTTCGGTAGAAAATAGTTTGAAATTTTGCGAATGGAATTGGACTGTTTAAATTTATCAGTTGAACCAGGTTTTTCATGTTCATTTTCAGTATTTCTTTTTAATAAATTAATTTTATGAATAGTTTGTAGATGGGTTCTCATTCCACTAGTACTTCCTCCTTGACACTTGATAATAGTTTTACATTCTTTGCATTTTGCAATTTGTCCATTTTTTTCTCTCAAGAAATAAAACCATACAGAGTTTTTGTCCCCGCATTTCTCTTCGAAATTATAATTTTCCATTTTCTGGGCTAAAAAATTAACTAAATATTAAAAAAAGAATTTTTAATTATGTATTAAAAATTAAAATATATTTTACATAATCCAAATTCAACCAATTCTAGGTAGCAAATAAAAAAAAACTTCCAGTTATTTACTTTTTTTTATTATGAAATTCTAAATGTCAAAATCAAAAAAGACTTGCCAACTACTAAAAATAATGTTGAACTGAAACGTACTGTACATCAAATGGTACTTGAAATATTTAAAATGTACTCAAGGATATTTAAAATATACTGAAATAAAAAAATGATTTTTAATACCGAAATACCGGTTTTCATTGTAAAAATACCGGTATTAATACCGTCTATTAAATTGTCTGTAATACCGGAATCCCGGTTTCGGTATTACCGGTATTGCAATCCCTAGCGGGGATTGCTTTCCGTTTTAAGGGTTTTCATTTTTTGCTACAAATTCTGATGTTTTGTATTGAATCTCTCTAAATTTTTATATTTTCCCGATTTCTGGGGCAATTTTGAATATTTTTCGAAAAGGTCTTCGGAAAGTCGCTAGAAATCAAATTCCCTACACGGAGATACCAAATATGTGGGAATTGCTTTCAGTTTTAAGGGTTTTCATTTTTTTGCTACAAATTCTGATGTTTTGTATGGAATCTCATTAAATTTCCATATTTTCCCGATTTCTCGGGCAATTTTGAATATTTTTCGAAAAGGTCTTCGGAATTGCGCTAGAAATCAAATTCTCTACACGGAGATACCAAATATGTGGGAATTGCTTTCAGTTTTAAGGGTTTTCATTTTTTTGCTACAAATTCTGATGTTTTGTATGCAATCTCATTACATTTCCATATTTTCCCGATTTCTCGGGCAATTTTGAATATTTTTCGAAAAGGTCACCTAACACAATTTTAATATCATTCGCAGGTAGATTCATCATTATTTCCTAGAAATCAAATTCTCTACACGGAGATACCAAATATGTGGGAATTGCTTTCAGTTTTAAGGGTTTTCATTTTTTTGCTACAAATTCTGATGTTTTGTATGGAATCTCATTAAATTTTCATATTTTCCCGATTTCTCGGGCAATTTTGAATATTTTTCGAAAAGGTCTTCGGAAATGCGCTAGAAATCAAATTCTCTACACAGAGATACCAAATATGTGGGAATTGCTTTCAGTTTTAAGGGTTTTCATTTTTTTGCTACAAATTCTGATGTTTTGTATGGAATCTCATTAAATTTCCATATTTTCCCGACTTCTCGGGCAATTTTGAATATTTTTCGAAAAGGTCTTCGGAAAGTCGCTAGAAATCAAATTCCGTACACCGAGATACCAAATATGTGGGGATTGCTTTCAGTTTTAAGGGTTTTCATTTTTTTGCTACAAATTCTGATGTTTTGTATGCAATCTCATTACATTTCCATATTTTCCCGATTTCTCGGCAATTTTGAATATTTTTCGAAAATGTCTTCGGAAATGCGCTAGAAATCAAATTCTCTACACGGAGATACCAAATATACGACGATTGCTTTCAGTTTCAAGGGTTTTCATTTTTTTGCTACAAATTCTGATATTTTGTATGGAATCTAATTAAATTTCCATATTTTCCCGATTTCTCGGGCAATTTTGAATATTTTTCGAAAATGTCTTCGGAAATGCGCTAGAAATAAAATTCCCTACACGGATATACCAAATATGTGGGCATTGCTTTTAGTTTTAAGGGTTTTCATTTTTTTGCTACAAATTCTGATGTTTTGTATTGAATCTCATTAAATTTTTATATTTTCCCGATTTCTAGGGCAATTTTGAATATTTTTCGAAAAGGTCTTCGGAAAGTCGCTAGAAATCAAATTCCCTACACGGATATACCAAATATGTGGGCATTGCTTTTAGTTTTAAGGGTTTTCATTTTTTTGCTACAAATTCTGATGTTTTGTATTCAATCTCTTTAAATTTTTATATTTTCCCGATTTCTGGGGCAATTTTGAATATTTTTCGAAAAGGTGTTCGGAAATGCGCTAGAAATTTAATTCCCTACACGGATATACCAAATATGTGGGGATTGCTTTCAGTTTTAAGGGTTTTCATTTTTTTGCTACAAATTCTGATGTTTTGTATTGAATCTCTTTAAATTTTTATATTTTCCCGATTTCTGGGGCAATTTTGAATATTTTTCGAAAAGGTCTTCGGAAAGTCGCTAGAAATCAAATTCCCTACACGGAGATACCAAATATGCGGGGATTGCTTTCCGTTTTAAGGGTTTTCATTTTTTGCTACAAATTCTGATGTTTTGTATTGAATCTCTCTAAATTTTTATATTTTCCCGATTTCTGGGGCAATTTTGAATATTTTTCGAAAAGGTCTTCGGAAAGTCGCTAGAAATCAAATTCCCTACACGGAGATACCAAATATGTGGGGATTGCTTTCAGTTTTAAGGGTTTTCATTTTTTTTGCTACAAATTCTGATGTTTTGTATGGAATCTCATTAAATTTCCATATTTTCCCGATTTCTCGGGCAATTTTGAATATTTTTCGAAAAGGTCTTCGGAATTGCGCTAGAAATCAAATTCTCTACACGGAGATACCAAATATGTGGGAATTGCTTTCAGTTTTAAGGGTTTTCATTTTTTTGCTACAAATTCTGATGTTTTGTATGCAATCTCATTACATTTCCATATTTTCCCGATTTCTCGGGCAATTTTGAATATTTTTCGAAAAGGTCTTCGGAAAGTCGCTAGAAATCAAATTCCGTACACGGAGATACCAAATATGTGGGGATTGCTTACAGTTTTAAGGGTTTACATTTTTTTGCTACAAATTCTGATGTTTTGTATGCAATCTCATTACATTTCCATATTTTCTCGATTTATTTATTTATTTATTTATTTATTTGTTTGCCAAACAAGGCATAATATAAAATAAAATAACATAGTACTTAAATAATAATTACATAAAGAATAACTTAAAATTTAACAAATATATATAAGATAAAATAACTTAAATTAATTTAAAAAAGAATATGTTCTTAAAAAATTATAAATTACTTATCTGAGTTAATAAAGGAGTTATTCGTATCTAGGTTAGGTTAAGGATCGGAACAGTTTGGTTTTGAAATAGGCTTTAGGGATTTGAGGCGAGTAGTGTGAGCTATGTGTGTTGAAAGTGAAGCAGCACCGGTTAATTGGTTCATTCCTAGCATATTCTTTTTGGTGAGAATATACTTTCAATAGAGTAGTATGTCTCGTTTGCCTAACATCATCATTTAGTTTTATTCTATTAACTATAGAAATTACGTCAATATTACCATTTAGAACGTCCAATGTGAAACATGAGGTTAGGATAGTTCGTCTAGATGAAAGAGGAATAAGGTTCAGTAATGTAAGTCTGTCAGAATAACTAGGTAAATTCACAAAATCGTTTGGATCATATAAGTCACGTAGTGCAAAGAGAAGAAATTGCTTTTGAATTGATTCAACTCTGTCTATATGAATCTGGAAGTAAGGGCCCAGATGGGACAAGCATATTTAAGAATAGGGCGGACTAGGGAACAGAATAAGGATTTAGTTACCCAGACATTATTAAATTCTTTCGCTCTTCTTTTGATAAAGCCCAGCAACTTTTTAGCTTTAGAGATAATTTTGTCATAGTGATTTCTAAAGCTTAGTTTATTATCTAAGAGGATCCCTAAGTCATTAACTTCAGTAACACGACAAAGTTGCGTATTGTTAAGATGGTAGTTGTGAAGTAATGACGTACGTTTACGAGAGAAGCTAATCGAGTAGCATTTACCAACATTAAGATCAAGTTTATTTATGGTACACCAGTTTTCAAGCGCGAGGAGTTTGGATTGGAAGAATAGTAAATCTAATGAAGTTGAGATTATATGATAAATTTTCAGATCATCGGCATAAAATAGGTGATGAATGTCCTTTAGATGTTCTGATAAGTCACTTATGAAAATATTGAATAGCAGGGGACGCAAATGACTGCCTTGAGGGACGCCAGACGAAACAGATATTGCAGAAGAAATATGCCCCTGAAATTTGACGTACTGAGTTCTATTACTTAGGTAAGATGTTAGCCAGTTCAGCATAGTACCATCTATGCCCATTTTACGTAATTTAGATATTAAGATGCTGTGATCAACTCTGTCAAATGCTTTGCTGAAGTCAGTGTACACAGCATCTATTTGGTGACCTTTCTCCATTTGACACAGTAAGTCTGAAGTGAACAGCATTAGATTGGTAGTAGTGGATCGACCTTTTCTGAAACCATGCTGTTGGTCGTTAAGAAGTGGATTAATTATTGCGGACATTTTGTTACAGATTATTTTTTCGAAAAGTTTTGGGATAGAAGATAGAATAGCGATGCCTCTGTAATTAACCACATTGTATTTGTCACCATTTTTAAAAATAGGAATTAAGTAAGAAGACTTCCAAGATGAAGGGAAAATCCCTAGTGATAATGATTTATTAAATATTAAATTTAGTGGTATTGATAATTGGTGGGCACAATTAAGAAGAAAACTGGGTGGAATTAAATCCGGACCAGGCCCTTTTTTTGTGTCCAAGTTTATTAATTCATTATATATATCATCAAATGACAAGGAAAGCGAATTAAGAAGTGGTGGAGAGGTAGTAGATATGTTGTTTTCAGTAAGCGTATTAGATGGTGTATAAACTTCTCTAAAACGATTAGCAAAAAGATCGCATATTATACGTGGGCAAGAAGAAATTGTATTCCCCATAAACATGGAAGATGGATAACCACTGCTTTTACGTTTCATGTTAACAAAGTCAAAAAAATTTTTGGGTTCTGTAATAATAGTTTGTCCAAGGTTAATTACATATTTATTGTATGATTCACGTGATTTCATTTTTCATGATATTTATAATATAGTTGGCGCAAAGAGTCGAAATCGGTTGGTAGTCCTTCTTTTTGGATTGCGACCATTACATTTGTTTTTGTTTTGCCTTCAACGCATATGGAACTACACTTATCGTGAAAATAGCCAAGATAGATTCGAACATTATTATAGATATTGTTATCTCCTAAGCGAGATAATATGTAACATTGTTCAATACTATTAGCAGAGTTAATAGTCATTCTAACAATAGGAGGTAATAAAGGGTCCACAAAAGATTTTTCAGCTGCGTTAGTTATAACACTGGAAGGTTAGAAACTTGGAGCGATGATATTGGATGTGTCTGTATATATTGACGGGATATCGTTGACTGCGGTAAGGGGATTTAAAATTGGACCTTGAATAAGATTTTGAAATTTTTTGAAATTCTTCGTCAAATTTTTTTTGATAGTGTTTTTACTATTATTCCTAATATTATTATTATTACTGTTTGTATTATTATTATTATTAATTTTATTGCTATTATTATTTATGTTGGTCCCTATTGTACTGGTGTTCTGTGGGAAGGTGGGAGTAGTAGGATGGAAGAAGGGGGACTCGTGAGAAACGAGCGGAGGTGTAGTGTTAGTTAGGCTATTTTTAATGTTATTGTTATCAATGTTAGTAGTACATGGTCTGTTATTACATAAGGTGTTATTATTGTTAATATGAATTGGCTTCTGAGGAATGGAAATAAAAGGAGTAATAGGATTCAATGTTCGTCCTTGTACAAAATTTTGATATTTTTTATTTTTTTTAATACTATTTTGATCGTTATTTTCTATCCTAGAATTAGATTTACTTAGATTAGGTAGTATGTTAGTATTATAATTATTATTATTACTATATTTATTATTATTAATATTTTTCTTAATATCCTTATTATTAGTAGTTTCGATATAAGCAATATTACTATTATTATATTTGTTACTTTTGGTGATTTTACTCTTATTTGATAATTCTTTATAATTAATCCATGGTGTAAAAGATATATTACCTATATTGAATATGCCGCCATTTTGATTCTTGAAAAGCCATGCGTATTTAGCGGGAAGCAGCAGTTTAAATGCTATAGTTGTATTATCAATCCTCGGCTTCTTATTTTTCGGGTGCACTTTTGAGCATGAAATAACTTTAATATGAAGAATTTCCTCTATGTAGTTTTTAATGTAGTAACTATTAAGATGTAAGCCAGTTCCTTTAATGTGAAAGGTTTCTACCTCTTGATGATGGTGAGATTCACTAGTACTACTTATTACAGCCGCTGTTGAATTTTTATCCTTTGCATTAATTGATTCTAGTTTATTTAATGTATTAGACCAATCAGTAGTGCTCCACAAAATACCAAATTTATTAACTTTATTAACTTCAGATTCAATAGATTGTGATACTGGAATTACCGGAGATGCTGGTCTTGAATCTGATTAATAATGCAGGTGTTAAAGATATTCGTGTTAATTTGGACGGAGAAGAGATAATGTAGTCTTTACCATCATCATTAGTTATATTATCGACATTACTATTATAATATTCATCATTATCACTAATAATGATTTCGTCATAAATGGATTTTCGATTTGCTGGATTTGGTGAAAAATTATATCCTGGATTTGGTGAACAATTTTGTGAACTCATACCTTTAATTTCTTCAATGGCAACGTTCACTAGTAATTTCGTCGATATAAGCTGGTCATTTAAATTAGATATCTGGGATTTTATGTGTTCCGTTTCATAATTATTTCTTAGCATATTTAATTCATTGAATACTTTGTTAAAATTTGATATAATATCTGTTAAATTTTTATCAAATAAAGTGTGATTATTTTGGATAATACTATC
This sequence comes from Empis livida, assembly GCA_963932195.1. Taxonomy (NCBI): domain Eukaryota; kingdom Metazoa; phylum Arthropoda; class Insecta; order Diptera; family Empididae; genus Empis; species Empis livida. Next base: position 17,336,923 of record OZ010647.1, read on the forward strand.
TGATATTATTTTTATTTTTTTCAGTGATGATTGTATATTATCCAATCGAAATTGTAATTTTTCGAATGATGAATCATTGATTAATTTATTATTTTCGGTAACTGATTCGATATTGATGTTATGTATATCAATTCTATTTGCGAGACCCCCCAAGCTTTCAAGTTGCGAATTACATTTCTTGTCCAAATTATCCATATGGCAACATAATTCATGAACATGTTGCAGAATTGATGAAATGTTTTCTTCCACTTTCGTAGCTTTATTCTCATTATACAGAGTTCTTTTATTTAATGATACAGTTGAGTCAGATAGGAATTTTAATAGATCATTATTTGATTTCATGGCTAGCATTACATGAGATAGAGTTATTGATTTACATTCATTACAGTAAAATAAGAAGGCCTGGTTGTATTCCTTCATAAATTTTATTGCCTGTCGTGTGAGACCAATGCATTGTGGGTGAAAAGATTTCTCACAAATACCATTACAGGCAATTAGAACACTATCAGTTATAGTACATTGAGTACTGCTGCACTTATTCATATTGAAAAATAAATTTTTATATTATGCAAACAGAAATTTGATAAATAAATGAAGTTCAATGACTTTATATGTAGTTCAACTTAAAATATCAGTTCACTTTTTATTTTTAATTATTTTTCTTCTTTAATTGCACAAAAATATATAACTATGTATATATAATTAGTTGGTTATAATAAAATTTAAAATTTAATTTTAATTTAATTTACTATCAGCACAAATTTGTTTCGCGAAACTAATGCGTCAGCGAAAAATTCGTTAAAATTATGGAAATCACAATGCAAATAAAAATAAAATAAATATAACATATAAAAAAAATTGCGGAGTAACTTTAAATACGTCCGAACAATACAAAGGTTTTATTATTAATGAAAACGTCCGAACAATACAAAGGTTTTATTATTATAAACACGTCCGAACAATACAAAGGTTTTATTATTAATTTCTCGGGCAATTTTGAATATTTTTCGAAAAGGTCTTCGGAAATGCGCTAGAAATCAAATTCTCTACACGGAGATACCAAATATGTGGGTATTGCTTTCAGTTTTAAGAGTTTTCATTTTTTTCCTACAAATTCTGATGTTTTGTATGGAATCTCATTAAATTTCCATATTTTTCCGATTTCTCGAGCAATTTTGAATATTTTTCGAAAAGGTTTTCGGAAATGAGCTGGAAATTAAATTCAGTACACGGAGATGCCAAATATGTGGGGATTGCTTCAGTTTTAAGGTTTTTAATTTTTTTGCTACAAATTCTGATGTTTTGTATGGAATCTCATTAAATTTCCATATTTTCCCGATTTCGCGGGCAATTTTGAATATTTTTCGAAAAGGTCTTCGGAAAGTCGATAGAAATCAAATTCCCTACACGGATATACCAAATATGTGGGGATTGCTTTCAGTGTTAAGGGTTTTCATTTTTTTGCTACAAATTCTGATGTTTTGTATGGAATCTCATTAAATTTCCATATTTTCCTGATTTCTGGCGCAATTTTGAATACTTTTCGAAAAGGTCTTCGGAAAGTCGCTAGAAATCAAATTCCCGACACGGATATACCAAATATGTGGGGATTGCTTTCAGTGTTAAGGGTTTTCATTTTTTTTGCTACAAATTCTGATGTTTTGTATGGAATCTCATTAAATTTCCATATTTTCCTGATTTCTGGGGCATTTTTGAATACTTTTCGAAAAGGTCTTCGGAAAGTCGCTAGAAATCAAATTCCCGACACGGATATACCAAATATGTGGGGATTGCTTCAGTTTTAAGGTTTTTCTATTTTTTGCGCAAAATTCTATTGTTTTGTATTGATTTTCATTAAATTTTAGTGATTTTATTAATTATAAGAAACTTTAGTGATAAAAAAAAAAATATTAATGAAATATAGCTTATTAATTATATAGCAAATCTTATATAATGAAATATAATGAATAATAGCGAACACATGGTCTGAAATAGTAGCCATATGCAGCCGCTAAAAATAATACGTACTAGTAATAATACAATAAATGTTGATAACGATATACTATTGATAACGACAACGATGATGCAGGTGGACAAAATCCTCGTAGCAGTATTCATTTGAAAGTCAATCCTGTAAGAAGGAAGTGTTTGCCCGATGGAAATACCAAAAGAAAAAGAATTGGATCACCACCCAGTAACGTTAGCAATAGATATATTATTTTAAGTAATTATGATATAGATAAAACTTGTAGTAATAATAATAACACTAATCCTAAGTATAATACTAATAACAATATTATAAATAGCAATGTTTTAACCATAGATAAGAATTTGCAAACCGAAAAAATTAAATTCTAAAAGCTTATTCAGAGAAACACAAGAAATGAAGAAATATTTTTTTAGTTACATTACGTACTATTTTTTATTTGTTTTTTATGATTAATTAATTTTTGTTTAATTTTGTTTCAATAAATAATAATATTAAATCAATTTTTTATTTATGTTTTGAGTTTTATTATGTAATTTCAACTATGATAATGTGTAAGTGTTTTTCATATATAGTCCAATCCAAATCCGGGTACAATCCCGGGATTTAAACAATGTAATCCCGAAATCCCGGGTTTGGAAAGATAATACGGGATTCCAAACCCATGTTGTGCCCACAGTTAATTTTATAAGATCTCGCGCTCTTAACCATCGCCAATTTAAAGAATTTAAATTGTGATGTCAATTATTTTAGTGATGTTCGTTGGTTAAGCAAGGCTAAAGTTTTACAACGATTATACGACCTGTTGCCGGAAATTAAATTATTTATGGATATGAAAGGAAAATCTGATGAATTCGATAACGAAAAATGGACTGCTGATCTATCGTTTTTAGTGGATATTACGAATCATCTTTGGTCTTTAAATATAAGCGTGGAAGGTAAAAATTTAATAATATCTGCGTTTATTACAAATATAAAATCATTCGTAGCGAAAGTTGCACTTTGTGGTAGTCAATTGGAGCAAATTAATGCTTCAATTGACTACCCCAATTACTCGTGCGTATATTTTAAGTGCAGTTGTTGAATCCTGTTCACAACGTTATAAGTCAAAAATTGCATTCAGCTCTCATTCTTTGCATGCAACAAAGGCGAACAGATATCAGTGGTGTACTTCAGTATTTACACAATGGTAGAACAAACGTTAAGCCCGAATCCGAAATAGAGCTCGTAAAAGTTCCTTCTTCCATAAAATGTTGGAAACTAGTAGTTGAATTACTCTAAAGATTGGATGCTGCAAATCCAGCTACATCACTAACAGCTTATGAGTCCGAAGTTAACCCTTCTGTTTCAAATGAGGCAGCTCTCGAAATTATTGCAGATTCTTCTGACTCTCCATATGAATCTCTTATTTTTCTCTTGAAGATCTTTTAAGTATTTCAGACAAGCTCAATAAAGCAATTACACAGTTGAGTCCGCAGCGGTGGCTCAAAAATATTTTTTTTTTCTCGCGCCCTAGGCAATTTATTTGTGGCGCCCTCTCTACCAATGAAAACAGATATGTAAAGAAAATAACCTTGCTCCATGAAATTGTTCTTAGTGAATTTAGGGTAAAAAAAATAGAGTTTAAAAATGATATTAATACATATAATGATATAATTATTTATTATTAAAAAAGTAAAATGGTATGTATAATATTTAAAATGATATATATTCTTTTCAATTTTTTTTTCTTATTTGATTGTCCACCTCGTTTTCCTGATTAGATTTCTTTTAACTTTGTTATTTTTATCTATGTAAATAATAACAATAATTAGAATTCATTTGTTAATAATATATAATGTATATTAGAATACTTAACATACTGTAACTTACATTTTTACATAACTCACAACAGTTTAACTTTTCGCGCCTTTTGTTTGGCGAAATCAGCAACGCAATCTTCGACATCAATGTCTAGGGCTATCTCATCTTCAATTGATAGTGTTGCCAAGCCTACAAGCCGTTCTTGAGCCATTTTTGAGCGAAGATAAGTTTTAATTAATTTTAGTTTCGAAAAACTTCTTTCACCACTTGCTACAGTAACAGGTAACGTTAAAAAGATTCTTAAGGTGATAAAAATATTTGGATAAATTTCGGTCAACTTTCTTTCACAAATAAAATATATCTTTCTTTTTGTTTCCTTCCATGACCCTACGTAATAAAAAATTATTAATTATTTTTGTTAGTTTTACCAGAGACTATTACATCTAGATCAGGGTTACCACGGTGGCATTTTCGAATGTACCATAAATTGTACTAAAACCGAAAAAAATGTAGCAGACAATGGAGTAAGGCAGAAAAAAATGTATCATAAAATTTTATTTTATGTAAAATCCATGAAAGATACCGAAAGATAGGTATTTAGCTAGAAGACCACATAAAATACATAAAAGATACCAAAAGATAGGCTTAGAAGACTGTGTGATTCAAATTTTGAAGAAAACTAGATAGTGCAGTTAAACTAGATTTTATTAAGTACATACATAAAGAATTTCATGTTCAATAAAACAATTAATAAAAACAATAGTTATAAGAAATAATAAATAAAAAAAAATAAGTGATTCTTTAATGAAAAATAAACAAAAACAAAAAAAATAAAGTAAATTCAATTCAATTATAAAAACATTAAAAAAATAGAACTTAAAAATGAATTAAAAATAAAATAACAAATAAACAAAAAATTAAAGCACAAATTAACAAATAAAAAAAATCTATTTATAAAATTAAATCTTTTAATAAGTCCTTTTTGATTTTGTTTTCTAGCTTTTGTAGCATTTCCTCACTTGGTGTCCAATCTTTGGCATTAAGTAGATTAAGGGCTGCGAGCCGCATTTCACATGTTTTTACTAGTAGCCTATTTGTTAATTTGTGTTTTTTAGTTTTTTTTTGTGGTCATATCTGCTGATGCTGAATCAGCAGATTCATTATCTGATGAAGACGACGTGGTTTTCGATGTAAATTCTGCATCAGTTTCTTTAGTTATCTTCGAAGTTGAAGCCTTCGGTGAGTTCTTAGTTTTTCCAATTTTAATGAGATATCTTTTTAAAAAATAGGTTATTTGTGGAATTAAAATTAAACATGACGCTGTTATTTAAAAAATAACTTACCTCTCCATTGTACAATATTTAATTATATTATTTATTAATGTTTAACCGCGCTGGAATGAACGCATAATGAACTAAACATTGACATTTAAATTACAAACAATGAACTTTGACATTTAAATGTAAAAAGTCAATTGACAAATGCTATAAACAAATATTACCCTATAAACAAATTTTCGATTCGAAAAAAGGAAACGCCAATCATTAATTCTATATTTTGAAAATCCAAACTGATTCTAAATGAAAATAAATCAGATTGTATTTTTTTGATAATGTTTAGATTTTGAAAAAGTAGTAAAAAAATTATAATGGAGCACACTTTTTTCGTTTTCTGATACAATTGTAGTCAAAATAAAATGTATCAGAAAAGTACTAAGGGTTGAAAAATGTACTATTTCTGCTCCAATTGTAGTGTCGCGGTAACCCTGATCTAGATATATAACCTAATGTGTTTCTTACCTCAGTACGCAAAATAAAAGTATAAAATAGAATAGTATTTAAATTATGAAATTACTTATATTACACTTTTAAACTTTTTTTACTTATGTTACACTTTTATTTTTTTTAAAATTGTGAAAAATGTTTTCAAATAAATTTGTTTTTAACAAAAACACTATACCAAACGTCACTATAATTTTTTGCGAATAAATAATACTGTATAAATTTTCAGAAAATTTAAAATTCTGTGAAAAGTCATGGCCACCTAAAAAATACTTACTCAATTTCAATTAAAAATTTCAAAATTTGAATATTTTGTTTTTATGTATAATTTTTAAGAAAGTAGCTTTTATTTTTCTCTTCAAATTTTTTGGCGCCCTCAACTAAATAAAATATCTTTTTATTTTTTCTCTCGTATTTTGGTGCCCTCCACACTTTAGCGCCCTAGGCGACCGCCTAGGCTGCCTATATGGTAGAGCCACCCTTGAGTCTGAACGTGCTTTTTCTGCGGCCGGATTTTTTGCAACGTCGTTTGGACAATGAAACTTTGGATGTGCTGTGCTTCCTCAAAACATATTTTAAAAATAATAAAAAATAATTACGTATTTTTAAAATTTAATTATTAAGAATGCTACTTTAACAATGAACTTTTTATAATTTAATAATTCGGAATATTATGAATTTAACGTATAATATTCTAAAAAGAATTAATTTCTTCATAATTTAATAAACTGTTGTTTATAAACCTATTTTTGACTGTGTCATTTTATTAATTTTGTTAAAATAATATGTTACAAATTTTCAAGAACAGGTATATAAAAATTCTGGGATGCCGGGACTAGGTACATGCAATCCCGAAATCCCGGGATTGAAAATATAGCACGGGATTGCCAACTCTAGTATTAACTTATGCGTACGCTATTTGGTTTACTGTTTCGACAACATACGTCAAAAAGCTACAAATGTTTGAGCGAAAAATATTAAGTCTGTGTCTAAACAAAAATTTTGAAAATATAAATAAAAGATATCCCAATAATTTTTTATATAAAGAGTCTAAAATAGATCCATTAATACTTTATATGACAAAACAACAGATGAACGAAAAATCAATATTTGAAAATTATATAGTTAACAAAATTAACGATAATTTAGTAGATAAATTCTATCTATCACCATTAGCCATATTAATGCGAACTCTGTTAATAATTTTTTAGAACTTTAGAATATTCAAATGTTATCCAAATTCTACGTGTATAATGAAACGACCAACAAAAATTTAAGAGGATAACTACATATTATTCAAAACTAACCTCATTACAATGTAAATATAATACATAAATTAACTTCCAAAGGAGTTTTTTTATCTTTTTTCTTAGTGTTTGTTTTTAGTTTTAAATTTAGTTTTAAGATTTGTTACAGCTCATGCTAAAAAAATATAATATTCAACTCCGGACGCAAGAGTTATATAAAAATAAAAAAAATATATATAAGATGTAAACAAATCTCACAATTAGCAATGGACTGATTGAGTTGCAATTTTATCCGTTTTATCTGTGCATTTGATTCTGATGATGGGGTTGCAAATATGTTTTATATTATTTTGTTTTACAAATGTAACGAGTTCGTCTGATATAAAACATGTCCCACTTCAAATGGATTTCAATTCAATAAAATTTCAAATGGAATTGTTACTTTAGGGATATTATAAAGTATTTCCAATATTTCCAGTTTTTTATATGATTTTTATTAAGTTGGGAAACCAATACGATTTACTTATTAAATCATAGCATTTATTAAGTGATAGAAATTTTCGTTGTGTAATTGAATAACTAAATTTGCCATTTGTCGTGGTACATAAAAACTTACTTCTATATTTATTTTTCTTCAAAATCAAACCGTTTATCATTACAAACATTTTACGGATTTATAAATTATAATTATAAACGGATTTATAAATTATAATTATAAACAAAAATTATATTAAATAATATGTTTTTATAATTCATTGAATTGCAGAAAAAAAATACAAAATTCAAAAAAAAATATTCCATATTTACAAAATTCCAGTCATTAACAAACTTAATTATATTATTTGGAATAAAATCAAATCACTGTATCCACTCGAAATTGCCCTAAAATTGCTTTACGAATTAGCAAATTCACTTACTCTTACTTGTTTAAATACGAATCTTTAAGTTGAAATTTAAAAAATTAAAACCAAACAGAGAAATTTATTTTCAAAAATTCTTCTAATGAACAAAATTTTGATCTTTATTTTTTTTTTGATCTTCTAAAGAACAATATTACAGAACAATATTTTTTCGCTCTTTTTTCACGTTTATCTTCGGTATGGAACCCTGCATGAAACATATCAAAAATGAAGTTATTAACCTTATTAGCATCAAATTACTTTAAATTTTATTACAAAACTGAATTTGACTGAATAAACGAAAATTACAAGATATTCCAAAAGGTATAAATGTGTTATTGTTCTTCAGCTTAGCTGTTCTGTATTTTACCAAAATTTCATTTTCGGCAAAGTTTTAATTAATATTTGTAGAATTAAAACTGGAAAATGGCTACATTTGGGAATTTAATTGATTTTCTGATTCATATAATTTTAACTATATGTCTAAAAATTTGCTGATTACATTTGCTTTCATGTCAAATATTCCCTTTTCCATTTTTTAGTATAGCATGGTATACACTACAGAAAAGACAATATTTACCTTTGCCTTAAAAAATTATAGTTAAGACCATAGAAGAAGGACACCAAAAAGGAATAAATATAAACGTATTTTTTATACTAAAAGGCACATAAGTTTTGTTATTTAACTTTTGACAATTTAATAGTCTTTTGAAAATTCGATTAGATTAAAGGATAATTCGTGTTTTTTATGTTGAAATGGCCTATGAACATGAAAGTTGATTTTTTTTTTGTTAAAGAATAGTTTTTTTTTTTTGAGTGTGTGTGGTTAAATTGATTCTGGTAAATAAATTTTTCAAAAGGGTTGGGCGCATTTCGATTAATGGGCAAATAAATTTTATAAAAATTTGGTATGGTTTTTTTTTAGTTTTGAAATAATAGGATAAGTATTTCGACCTTTTTTTTTTTGGTTTATATTTAAGAGATAAACTGGGAAATTTATGCTCCAGATAATTTTTTTTTCTTTCTATATTATATTATTATTATTCTAAAATTTTCGTCCGAATTTTTTTGTATAAGTTAAATTGGTTTTACAATTAATTGGTTATAAAGAATAACATTACTTAAAAGACATTTTTCTAAGGATAAAAAAATAATTGACTTAGAAGGACATTTGTAATGATTTCAAATTTTTGGATACATTAGCATTATTTTTAGAAGAGTTTTATTCATGTTGATTATGTAGTATGATTTTATCGTTTACAATATTTTTCTTGCAAACTAGAATAATGGCATTCCCCTGCAAAATCCTGTCATTCCCCGGATAATATACATATGTCTTTTTATATTCGAATTTTTTTATGCTCTTTTTCATGAATGTACCTACTACATAAAAAAGTTTTGCCAAATCAAAAATTCTATTGCATTTCTATACAGTTTGTTTGAATATAAAATATTTCTGTCTTTCTTAAGATTAAAAGTAATCTGAAAAAATCATTATATTATTAATTATAATTATTACATTAAAGTGTGCAATTAATAAATTAGAATATTTAATGTAATAATTTTATTTAACCATTTAACAATATTAATGATTTTAATTAAGGTTTAAAGATTAAAAGAACAAGTTTTATTACACTTTTCAATTTATATGGCAATACTTACATTTTATTTATTTTCAATTTTTAAAATTAAAAAAAAAAAAATGTTTTTCTATTTGAAAATTTTTTTAAATTTTTAATCGGGCTTCAAAATATACTAAGTTTGATAAGTCAAATCTTTCTGAAAAAATCCAATCGAATAGAGTTACATAATCGACATGATTATTAGTTATTGTTTCTTTTATACATTAGATATTAGAGAAGGTGATTGGCGGTTTAATTTTTAAAAATTTATTTAGCAGACTATATTTCACTTATTAATTGTGACCACACAATCTTTTTGTTTTCTTTCTTTTATTGGTATATCAAAGCACATTTTCTTTTTATCACATTTCTGCCAGTTCACTTTACTAGAAAAAAAATTCTTTTATTAAAGAAATCTTTAACAGTGAAAAGAATCTTCTTCAAGATCATATTTTGTTTAATTCATCACTTTATAATTTTATCCTGTAAAACCACATAAGTAAAAAATGTTTATGAAAAAAAATATATCATTTTTCATGATACGTGTGTGCTTAAAAATCATTTTTTAAATTCTGTTTGATCTCGTATTTTTACACCTTTAATGTAAAAAACCACGCTCGAACCACAAAAAAAAAATTGTAAGGATAATGTTAACCAATTCCCTTTGTATACCAGGAATGTAAATAAAATATAAATATAAAAAAATGGTATTATTTTCTATATAAAATGTGTACGTATAGTGAACAAGTCTACAAATCATTTAGTAATATTATTTAACATCCGTTTTTCATTTTCATACTTTGTGTGAGGAAAATGTCATTATCATTTATTACAGTCAAGTCACGTATTAAAATCCTTTAAAAAGCTCACGTTTTCATAAAAGAATATTTTGAATGAAAAAATTGATTGCAATTCCATTTTTTTTAGGATTCTGCAATATCATTTTCATTTTCTGGTTTATTATAATATATAATATAAATAGTTTTATTTTTTGGTTTGTGAATTGGAAATTTAAATTTCACGTCAGATTTGATTGGAAAAATTTCAAACCTAACAAAAGTGAAACAGGTCATTTATTAATAGTAAAAATAAGAAATTATGTAATTTTATTCATTGTGAATTATTAGAAGATTAAAATTTACTTAACAACATTTTAATTAAAGAGTAAAGCAAATTTACTTACTTTTTGTTTTTTGTCCACTACTTATTTTTTAATTATGCTTACAAAATATGTTAACACGCTTACCTCAAGAATTGGGTAAGCGTGTTAACATATTAACTGCTAATTTCAGCCGTCATAGTCAAGAGTCGTAAAATCAGTTAATTATATGTATTTATGCAAGAATATATTCATATTTCTACAAAATTGTACAAATATATAATCTAGATCTAGAACTAGATGTTTAAATAAATACGTTAAATATACATTATATAATAGTGAATTTTCGATATAATCAACCAAAGCTGAATCAATTATTTTATTAAAGTAGCCCTTAAATGTGTTATAAACGAAAAAAAAAGTAGTAATTGGAAATTTTATTTAGAGAAGATGTCCATAATTAAATACTATTTTATTTGAAAACTTCTAACAGCATACGCTGGAATCCTTTCATTACCTTGGATTAACGTTGAATAATAAAAATACCGTCGCAGAGGCGATAAAGAGGAGAAAAGCTGGAGCTAGTAGGGCTTACTATCAACTAGCCAATTTATCACGGTCAAAACATCTGTCAAGAAATGCAAAAATAACCTCATACACAGCTCTAACCAGATATGTCAAATTGCAATATGCAATAGAATGTTTTGACAGGGAAGGAATCGAGCACACACTTTGGCAGTAAAGGAAAACAATAATAAATAAATAGAATGAATTCTGTAGTTTAAAATTGAAATTTATTTAGTTGTTTAAAATTTAAAATATTTTTGTTTCCTTTTTTAGTTATTGCAAAATAAATTATTAAATATATTTTTTGTTTAAATTTACTTCATTTTTGAATTACAGACATTTATAAGGATAAAATTTAATTACAATATTAAATTTTCTTTAAAAAAAATTATATATTAATTTATTAATTAATTAAATATATTTTTGATTTGAATCAATTTTTCGATATTTGTATAATTAAGTAATTTTTTGAATTAATTTAAATTTATAAAAAAAATTTTGTCAAATTATAAAATTAAATTTACAGAAAAGTAAATTTCAATATTTCGGAAATTATATCCGATTCAATAACATATTGATGAAGATTTATTCAATACTATTAATATTATTACCTCTTTGAAGAATTGTCACAACATTTAGTAACATAAACTTGTAGTATACTTTATCGGAATGCATTTACTTTTTACAAATGTAAGAAGTAGCATCTAATCTTCATATTTAAAGAAAATTAATGCTAAATTACATGCCAAAATACAGAAAATATAATGCTAGAATGGTGTACAATTTTGAAATATTTAAACTTTTGTTTACAACTTTCGTTAAAATGCTTACCCATTCATTTACGAAAGACTTATTAGAAAAATTAAGAACGTTTGTCAAAAAAAGGTATTTTCTGTCAAAAAAAAAAAACTATCAAACAGTGAAATGTCTATCAAAAAAGGGAGTACATTTCTGTTATTTAAATCAAAGCATATCAATCAATTTTTCTGTATTGGACTCTAAATTAATCAAAAATAAATTATGATTTTATAAATTAATTGAATTTAAATTATTTTCATAATACGTATATCTAAATCTTATAATTATTAAAATATTATTTAATTTTTTTTTAGCAACAATTTAATTAATGAATTTTTATATTCGTATAATGTGTAAAAATATCAATTTTTTTAATTAACTTTATTTAAATTTAAAATAATTTTTAATTAAATATAATGAATTTTTAAATTCTTATTTTGAAATGTTTCAGTTTAATTTTTGTATAATTTTGTTTTTTAACAATTATTTATTTAACTTAAATACGAAATATTTTTTTTCTTAAATTTAATTATTAATTATAGAAATACTAAAGAAGGATAAACATTTTTAATAATTCTTTCGGAGAAGAAGGAGACACTTTGGAATGATTTTTTTTTTTGGTTTTTTATATAAATTTTCTTTATTATATACAATTATTTAAATTTTTGAAAATTTAAGATTAAGTAAAAAGGCTTCTGATAAATTGTAATTTTTTTTATAAAAAAATTGATGAAATGAAATAAAAAAGGTTTTTATTTGAAAAAGGCTTAAAGTTTAAAAAGGCAGGAATAAAAAAAAATAGATTTATATGAACTCATTTTTTAATGCTGTCAATAAATTCTTAAAAATTCTAAAACGTAGAAAGGCTATACTTCATTTCAATTCCTGTACGAAATTCTACAACGTAAAAATATCTTATTTAAAATCATACGATAAGGCCAAATCTATATTTTTTTGAAAATGTTTAATCAGAGGTGAAATTTTATATTTTTCTGAATAATTTTTATCTTTGTTCGGATATAACTCTCTGTTGACAGAAGTTCGTTAAATTGAATTTTAATTATGTAAAATTGATGTTTGTTGTAACGACAAGCATCGAAGGAGTGAGTTTATTCTAATTCTTAGTGGTTCAATAAAAATAAGAATTTTGAAGAAATGGAGCCTCTTAACTATGCCAAATAATAATTTAGTGAATTCGTAGCAAATATTGATATGTTTGCATAAATTATATCGAATTATGGATCAATATTCTTTTCGGAATTTATTAGAATCTACCAAATGCCATAGTCATGAGGCTCCACAACTCTGCATTTAAGAGGCTCCACAACTCTGCATTTCTTCAAAATTCTTATTTTTATTGAACCACTAAGTACTAAGAATTAGAATAAACTCACTCCTTCGACCCTTGTCGTTACAACAAACATTAATTAAACATTGAAAGTTTAATTTTTATGGATTTGTTCAAAATTTTTATCTTTATTGAACCACTAAGAATTAAATTTTGAAAAAAATTAGTTATAAATTGGATTAAGGCTTCAATTTTGGGAGCTTCTCAATGGTAAAGTTTACAGCTATTGTAAGCTCTTAATTATATAGTAAATTACTTTTCAATTAATTTATTAATGTCAATAGTTTTTGTCATAGAATTTAAAATTAAATTCAGTATCACTGGAATCTTCACAATACCAAACAGACAGAGGCTAGAAAAATTAATTTTTAGATAGAAAAATTAATGCAAATTTAATGAACTATAATATATAGATTGTTTTAGAGTACATTTAGATATTTATTTAATTAAAAAAGTTTTAATTTTTAATATATTCACGATTATCAATTTAAATTTGAATCATTTAATTGATTCAATTTTTTGGATTAGTTTATATATAATATTTAAATGTTTTTTTAGTTTCATTTACTATTAAAAAATAAATAGAAACTAAGAAATTTATAATAATTAATCTTTTAACTATGAAACCGATTTTCTGAATTTTCTTCATATTTGATATGCAAATTTGAAGCTGATAAATTTAATATCTTCATAATTTTTTAATTGAATTACAATTCTTTTTAACTAAATGACTCAAAAAAATTTTTAAAGCCGTAGTCTTAGTCCTATACTTAAATTGTAATATTACTTGTTAAGCACAAAATTGGTAATAATATTTTATTATAATAATGTATATTAATTTTTTTTATCACTTATTATTTTTTGCTTTAATTTAACAAATTATTGACTACTATAATCGATTATTATTATTAAAATCATAATTAAATGTATAATTATTATTTTGATTACCAAATATTCTCCTGAACCCCGACAAACCACGTGTTCGATTAAAAAATATTGATCCAACTGGTGGTGTTTGATATGTTGTTGATGTTATTGCTGGCATATCTGTCGGAGCCAGGAGTAAACCTCACGTCCGTACAAATTTATAAACAATTAAAAATACCAAAAAACTAACCATTACTAATACAACAGCTGTAATAACTTTAGCAAATGTATTTAAACCTGATTCATTTGGATTTAATGGTCTAGATGAACTTTGTGTTGCTGAACGTCGACGTTTTGTTGCCAAACCTCTAGCTAATGCAGGAAATGCTAATGACTGGGTAAATGTTAATTTATGTATTGATTCACTTAATGAATATGGACCAACAGAACCACGAGCAGCTGCTCTTAATAATGCGTATTCTAAATCTAAGGCATCAAATAATGAATAACGTGCTGTCATAGTTGATGATCTACGACGATGATTATCATGATTACGTTCACGATCTGATTGCGGTTGGAGCCATGGATCTGATATACGTTTTTGTGTTGGAGTTGCTCCTAAACTAACAGCCGCTACTGATGTTAAAGATGATGTTGTACTTGAACTAGCCGTACACATATGAACACTTGCCAAATGACCAATACCAACGGTTTCATTAAATTCACTATTATCTTCGATAGATGTTTGATCTGGTGATGTTTGTGCATTTTGTTGCATTTGCATTCGTAGGGCAAATAGTCTAGCATGATCGGGATGCAAAAGTGCACTTGATTTTCGCCGAACATTCCCAATTGATGGATTTGGGGAACCTATAGTTGGTGTTGTAACTGGTGAAACTGTTGTTGAACCAGCACTACCATAATGTGAATGATGATGATATTGATGAGTAACAGATGCACCAGGCGGACAGGGTAATGCATTTGGGGATGGTGAAGCTTGAACTGATTCAATTCCAGAATCACCAGCATGTAATGTATCACAGTATAAAGAATGTCTTCTTCGATCCGATTCACTTTGTCGCCGGCTACTACTAGCACTTGTACACGGATCACCAGCAACAATATCGGGAGACTCACATGTCGTGGTAATACATGGTGTTGTATGGAGTAGCGGTCGATTAGGACCATTAGGATCTTCACCAATCGCAGGAAATATAAAACTAGATCCATCAGCTTCCCCACGTGGTGAATCCTAAGAAAGAAATTAGAGGAATAAAATAAATAAAAAACGGTGGTTAATTACACGTTTTTTTACCTGACTTGGCCAAACTTGTAATAAAGGCAACGAACATGCTGGTTTTTGTAGTGGTTGCTGAAGTGTTTGAAAATTACTTTTATTATTACTTAATGGATCATTGATTATTGGTTTGACTACAATTCTCGTAGGACTTTCGTATCCTGTTGAATCTTCGGATGATGTTGTTTTTGGCGATCGCCAAAATTTTTTTAAACGCAATTCGCGTCTTTTTTCTTGTTTCTATAAAATATAAAATAAAATATTATTCAATATAATTTCTAATATTTTTGGGTGGAAAAATTGGAACAACATTTTCCCATATTTTTTCGGAAAAATATATAGGAAAAATATCTTAAGTTTTACGCGTTTTCCAAAAATACTTTCAAGCGTTTTTGGGACAACAAGATTTGATAGTTACATACGCAAAATTTTATCATCTAATTTTTTATCACTTCGAATATATAGCAGAATTTACTAGTTTTTAAAGAAGTTATCGCATAATTTTTTCTATAAGTGTAATCGGACAATATTAAAATCTGTAAAAACAACAAATTTTGAAAGGGATAGATATTCTATAAACGTTTTTTTAATAAGAAGATTTTTTTATTACTGCTTAACAAATAAAAAAATTTAACTTGGTATTTTAAACATATTGATCAGATTTAGATTTTTGTCATCAATCTAAAAATAAAAATGGTGAAAAATCTGTAAACATATTTACTAATCGAAAGAAGGGTAACATAGTATTCGAAAACCACAGCGGTTGAGATAACAAAATTCGCACATATAAATATATAAAGAACAGGAAATTAATGAAGATATGTCTAATGTCTAATAATCAGAGTTCTTTACCCAAAAAAAAACCAAAGTTTATTTGAAAAACATTGAATTTTTAAGACAATAAACACATTTTTTTCTGTGAACTTCAGTTGTATTGCAAAAATTGTTTGACAATTATAATCAATAAATTTGTTGAACGATTTAATTATATTGATATCATAACAAGAACATATTTTCATATTACAATCATATCTTTTGTAATTGGAATAATTGATATCCTTTTTGTTAAAACGATACATATAGTTATGTTGAAGAAATAGTAACAACAATATTTCATCGAAGTTTTAACTAAAATTAACTAACTATCTACTAAGTTATTTAATATTAATTGTATTTACTATTCAACCTCAATTTAAAATTTCATATAAAATAATCTGCATTCTCAATAACATCAATTACACATCCAATTACATTATAATTGTTGATACACAAACAATAACAGTATAATTCTCCATTTTTGGTTGTGTTAATTATTCCTGAACATTGTTTGAATTCACCAAAACATTGTGTACACAAAAAAGACCACAATATTTTTATATGTATAGATACATATGTTGACAGGCAAATGAATCTTTAACACGTTAATTGCCACGATAATTTCAACAATATTTTCATCTAGGCCACGGTAATTTTATTACATAATTTAGATACTATATCTCGAAAAAGTTTAATGCTGTACTGCAAAAAAATTTCCGGAATAACATTATTTTTTATGTCACACGTATATGATTGACATGGCCATGCATAAAACTTATTTTCTCTAAAAGTCGTGTCAGTCATATACATATGTTTGACTCATCCGAACAGGATGCAACAAGTATTAGCCAGTAGTGTGTTGTGGTATGAATCACTACACTAGTGCATGTTACATTGATCAGATAGAACTTTATTACTGAGACTATTTTTTTTATTATTTTTTTCTAAATATCTACAAATAATGGCAAAACGAAAGTTTCTAAGTGAGAGTGAAATAAAAATTATTGAGATGTAATTTTTCAAGTGTAACAATATAGCATTATAAAACTAAGTCTATTTTATTTATTTTTCCGTAGTAACCCAAACAATTTTCAGGTCAGAGACATATGGCTCACGTGGCGATTAACGTGATAAAAAATTAACAATTCAATCCAGACTATCTATGATATTATCCTGCTGAAAATATTTGTTTTCTTTTTTATTTAGATTGATTGAATATTTAACCTCGTTGATTGGGTACAAAAAAAATCCAAATTCTCAAAGGTAAAAATATAATAATAAAAATTTATTTATTGAACTGGAAACAAAATTAGGTTATATATTTTTTTTTATTTTTCTGGTATATTAAAAAGCCAGACAAAAAAAAGGGTATACAGTCAGTAAAGTCTTCGTACAGACACATTTTTTGTAAACAAAATTTATTTTACTTTCTATATTTTAATTAAGTTTATGTTTACCAAATAATTAGTAGTATTGTAAAAATATTCTTACTATACAAATTAATTAAAATAATAACTTATCAATAATTATGTATTGTAGATATTCATTCTATTAATGTTCCAATTTTATGCGCAAAAAGTGATCTAAAGTTAATATATAATAAAAATTAATTTAAAAGTTAAATTAATCTTTAGTATACATTATTTTTAAAACCAAGATACCACTTTAAATATAGAAAATATAACAATTTTTCTGCATAAAATATGTCCGTACGAAGACTTTTCACACTGACTGTATATTAATAATAAAAGAGATTTCAGGTTTTATTAGAATGTAAAGCAAAATTACACAAATTTTTGAGTAGAAGCATATCTTGATAGCTAAATTAGTTGTGGTCAGGAACAGAATATTTTGAAAAATGGAAAATATGTAGTTAGTTATACATACGGTGACCATCCGTCCTAGATTTTTCTTCGCAAATTTTTTTTATAAAATATAAATATTTTAATATTGCTACAGTTAACAATATTTTTCTTTTTTAATACATATTTTTAATAAATGTATTTAATTGATTGAATTGATTTAATGTATTGCCAATTTAAAAAGCGAAAATTTTAATAAACTTTGCTTTAATTATAATTTCTTTTTCTTTGAAATAATAAATAAAGAAAAATTGACCAGCAATAAAACAGGAACATCAGTTTTTCGTTAAGTTTTCTTGTAATTTTCATTACCTATATAAAAAAAATTGTTTTAAATAAATAAATTTGGTAAGTTTCTCTCCTTTAGAATAGAAAAATCCTTTCATGTTGATTAATAAATATATAATTCGTAATTTTAGCATCCGTTAATGGCGCCGAAAAGAAAATGTATTTTAACAAGGAATTAGAAAATGAATTTTCATTCATCAAAAAAACATTTACTGATAACGATGTAAAATGTATAAAATGTTTTCTATTGCAAATAGTGGTCGAGCTGCAATTACACAATATCTACAAACATCTAAACATAAAAAATCGGATATCGCGGCTGGTTCATCTCAACCGCTAACATCAATATTCAGACCTAGAGATTTTGATGATAAATCAAAGAAACTAGCACTTAAAGAAGCAACTTAGTCTTATCATTGTGTTCAACATAATCATTTTTTCCGATCAAATGATTGCACATCAAAATTAATCAAAAAATGTTTTGATGAACAGTATTCTTGTGCCAGGACAAAAACCGAAGCAATTGTTCGACATGTATTTCGACAATTTATCATTGATTCAATTAAGAAAAATTTGGTTTTAGTAAATTTTCTTACTATTTTCTCGGACTGTTCTAATGTAAAAAATGGCAATGTAAAAAAAATGTGTTCGATTTTGGTCAGATATTTTTTACCTAGTATAGGTGTTGTTGTAAAAGTTTTGAATGTTAAACAACTACCAAGAGAAAATTCAGATGTAATAACAGCTTGCCTTTCTGAATCGCTAGAAAAATATGAAGCAAATAATAAAAAACTCGCATTATGTGCAGATAACACAAACAGCAATTTCGGTGGTTTTGTGTTATCTGCACAATTTTTATTAAATAATACTGATAGTTAAATGATATTTATTTTACTATCGATTTATTTTATTGTTTTCCAATTAATGTCAACGAATTGAAATCATAAAAATACATTAAGAAAATCCAAGGAAATTTATAATTATTTGTAGAATTAGATACATAAAATCCAATTCCAATTTAAATGTATTTGTTTTGTTATAAAACGTGTTCAGCTGACAAAAAAAAAAGCAATTAATAATATTAATGCTTAGAATCACCTGTCTGTCGTGTGTTTAATGGCATAATATCAAAAAAGGATTTGTATAACATCTAAAATCATTAATCAAAATATTTACCAAATGAAAAGTAATTTGTATATGCAACATTACATAGAATTCTAATCATTGTAATATCATAAAGCTAAAAGAATATCTAATCATTATGATTATTAATTTTCACCCCAAATTTTACTGATTTAGGTTAATGGTAAATGAGAGTAAAATAACTTGTACTCTTCACCTAATATGAATAATTTAACTGATTGAAATTAGAGAAAAAAAAAGTTCCAACTCCGACTCCGACTCCAACCGCTGAAATTTTCAAAGTACGACTCCGACTCCAAAGCTAAACGAATATGGACATATTTATAAACAAATAAACTTGGTGACAATTAATAATTAATTGAAATGAATAAATATAATATGATATTTTATTTATTTTTACTAATTCTTACGCTCATCAAATGAATTAAAATCTACTTATGATCTAGTAATTTGTAAAATATTACATCGCCAATTTCGAAGAATTACCTCGCCAATTTCGGAGAATTTTTTTTTGCAAATTTTTGAAAAATTCTTTGAATTATAAATATTTTGTACATGCACGTGCAATACCGAGAAAATTTTACTATTGGAGTCGCAGTCGCGATTTTGACTCCGATACAAATGCCACGACTCCGACTCCACGACTCCGACTAAGACTCCACAGTCCTGGATAGAACATAAAAGCAAAAAGACTTTTTAATCTCTTGAAAATTAATGATTTTCAGTTTTTTTTTGCAATTGAATATTTAAGTATGAAATATTTATGATCAAATTTACTTACATATATATATCTAGGAGTTATCCACTTTTCTTCATTGTAAAACACTTACATACCGTATTTATTTAAATTCCGTCCATAAATTTTACAGTACAAGCACTATATTATTTCCACCCCTTTAGTTTTTTGTAAAAGGGTAGAAATAATATAGTGCTTGTGCTGTTCCGCAAAAAGATCATGTTTTTATAAATTTATTACTTTTTTCTATTTGCTGGTTTAGTTTTATAGTCAGCAACAATTCTGTGTAATATAATATTCTCGATCGGATTTCATTGATTTTAAATCCCAAATTAGGGCAAAATCATCAATCATAGCCCAACATATTTTTAAAAAATAGCAATTGGAGGAGCATTTAATAAAACTGGAGCTAATAAATACAAGTGGTCTGAACGAATCAAGTGTAAATACTGAATTTATGAAATATTTTCCAAAATCTTCAATTTGTCTAAGAAAGTATTTTTAAGTAGAATATTTCTACTGATTAGGAAGTTTTATAACAAAATTTTTGTAAAGTCTGTAATTTTGGTCATAGTTTTAGTAATAACTATTACTATCATAAAAATACTGTTTCCCTGAACATGACATATACATGTTTTATAAATTGTGTCATCTCGCAAAAATTCATAACGCACAAAAGGACACAGTTCATTATTTAGGGAAAAATATTCAAAAAGAAATAATATCCTTGATTTCAAAGAAAATTATCAGATTTGTCCAAAAAAATTAAGGCAATAAAATTGATATAGAAGAACATTTTTGAGTTTCGTAGATATAACTGATTCTACCGGCGAAGGTTTGTTTAGATGGATAGTTGCTAAGCTAGAAGATTTAAAGATAAATATAAAAGACTTACGTGGACAGAGCTATTATAATGGCTCTTACATGCGTGGTAACCACAACGGTGTTCAAAAACGCATTTTGAATAAGAATCCTCGACAAACAATTCAGAGAATACAACTAGCAATACTAATGTTCCTGCAATAAGTGAAAATACAAAAACAGTAATTTGTAATAAAAAAGAAAATACGATAGCTCCTATTTAGAGTTTGGATTACATTTACTAATGTATGTTTTGTTGCCCACTGAAAACAATTTTAAAAATTTGAAATGAATTTTTTAATAAACATTTGTTAGTATGGAAAAATTGTATTGGGGGTCTACCGCCTACTCCGAGTTTCGGAAAATAAGATTCGGATTCGAATAATCCGTACCATGTAAGGCGAAACTCGAAAGAGATCCGAATCCGAAAATTGATGACAGTTTCACTTTCGAATATCCCGCTACTGTATATTCCTAATTTCGTATCAAATCTCATAAATTCCATTCGATAACTAATTTGTTTTCGAATGTGCTTTGTTTATTTTTGTTTTTTCTTTTTCCTATGTTTTTTCGTTTTATTTTTGTTAATTTAAAAAAATATAATTTAATTTTGTTGTATATATTTAAATTAATAATAGAAATAGTGTTTTTTGTAGTTTTAATTTAATAATAAAAATAGTGTTTTCTTATAGTTTAATATGTAAGTAATGTATTAATGAAATGTATTTATATATAAAATAATTAAAATATTTTTTTGTTTGTTTTAGGACAAAAGTAAGTACGAAACCGTCGCAATTTGATGTGATGGTGGAATTTATGGAACATCATAAAGAAATGGCTCAGGGCTATTTAAAGTCTGCAGACGCTAGGGTGGCATCGTCTAGGTTGTGGGATAGGTTAAGCATCCAGTTGAATGCAGAAGGACCTCCAGTACGCACAGCAATCCAATGGAAAAAAGTAACTAAAATATAAATATTTATATTTCAATATTGAACTATTTTGTTTTAATAGGTATGGGCTGATTATAAAATACATATAAAATCCAAAATGCGCAGAAATAAACAATCAATGTCTGGAACTGGTGGTGGTCCGAATAGATGTCTATCGTTTACATCAACTGAAGAACGCGTCATCGAGTTAATTAATTTAACGGAAGCAACTTTTGGAAGTATTCAAACTAAGAGTTTTGGACCAACTTCTGTATCAGCTACTTGTACGGGTGAAATAAACTTGGAGGAGACGAATGAGCTTCAATCTAATTATCAGTGTGTTGATGGTGAAAGTGAATCAATACTTAATTACACTGGAAATGAATTTGATGTTGAACTACCAGCAAGCACCATAACAAATAGTATACCATCAATTTCCACCGAACCATCAATTTCCACTAGACCATCAACTTCCACCAGACCATCAACTTCTAAAGCTGTAAATAAATATAAAATTTAGTTACATTTCTGTTAATAATGTAAAAAAAAATAATTCATTACCTTTTAGGTGGTAAATCTAACACATTAGATTTATCTCTGATTTCCTTTCTTTTTATACATAACTTTCTTCGATTTTCAGCATTTTCGGAATCACTATCACTATCACTAAAATAAACTTCAATTGAACAATCCATTTTAATTTAATTTTATAAAACAAAACCAAATAATATTTAAATAAATAAAACAACTCGATTTGTATACAAAATAATTATTTGTAAACGAAAAAAATTTTTTGCTGTCAAAATTGAATTTCTCAATTGGCAAAACTATTCTTCATTCGAATCTCTTACGCGGTACTGATGGATGCGAAATTCGGATCTGCCTGATACGAAACTCGAACGATTCGAATTTCTTAGACGGTAGAGGGCTTGGAGTTTGCAATAAAGAGGCTGCTGAATGTACTGCAATGACTGGAAAGTTAAATGGAATTTTTGGTAAAACGAAAATCTCACAACAAACTTCAAATAATAAAATTTACTCATTGCATGATACATAGGGAAGCATTGGTACCTAAAAAAATTTCCCCTTAATTAGATAAGTGAATGTGATAAAAAGAGGTTGTGAATGTGATCAACTTTTATAAAAAGTCGAGCTCTCAAGAGTCGTCTTTTTTCTCAGCTCTGCAATAATATGGGGTCAAATTATGAAAACCTTCTTCTACGTGCAGAAGTTAGGGCTTTGTAGAGGCAGAATGCTACGAAGAGTACTGCAATTGAAGGATGAGATTAGATTACTTTTAATGTAAAACAATCAAATTATGGCCAATTATTTTTGTGACGAAAGCTGGATGCTGAAGTTACGATATATGGCCGACATAATTGAAAAACTTAATGAATTGAATTCATCACCGCAGGCGGAAAATGTAAATATTTTGAAATTGTCTGATAAAATAGATGGATTGGTTAAAAAAATTCAGATACAATTGTTGGCCATCTTTCAGCACTTGAGACACAGTTCAGATGAGAAACCTTGCAACGTCACGAATTTGCGGAAATGTATCTTTCAACATAAGTTTAGAAATCTTACACTACAGTAAGTAAAATCTTCATCGACCCCTTGCGCTCTTTCAGAAAATATGTGCTTCCCCTATTTCAGTAAATATAAGTGCCAAAACATATTCTGCCCTATTCTAGGCTTCACTTGGAGCTATTTTGGAATAGAACTTTTTGTTCACTCAGAAATTTATTTGGTATTCTAATTTTCCCTCATTATTTATTTTGGTATTCTAATTTTCCCTCGAATATTTGAAAATCAGCTCTTTATTTCAAATATTTTTAATATAATTATAAAATTTACTATCAAAAGTTTCTATTTTCTATTAATCTACCAAAAATTTCAAGTAAATTAAAAAAATTTTATGTTAATTTATATTAATCCACTGCAAAAATTAAAAGTGAACAAATTTGACAATAAATTCCATTCTCTTGAAAAACCAAAAATTTCCGGCTCGTAAAATTTCCATATATTTTCTGTTCATTCGGAAACACTGCTTTCATTAAAGTGAATACGAAATATTTTTTAAATGTCCATAATTTTAAATTATTCTCATATACACAATTACAATTACTCTCTTTCATTGTGTCTAAAAACAACACTAAATAATTTTAATAAAAATAAAATAACATTATTTTCGTTTTAGTTCAGTTATATCCAAATACAAACAAGAAAGAACCTTGAAAAATCTTGCCCTCAAGCCATGCACAATTTTTCAAAGTAAAGCAAAGAATTATCTTAAATGTTTCAGTTATATAATCATAAAGACTAAGAACAGAAAAGAAATGTGGCCAGGTAATATAATATAAACTCTCCCGTAAAATAAATAAATAAAATAATTTACATAATTTAATTTAATGTTGAATGATTTTCCATGTAATTTTTCCATATTATGTCGTATTTTTTTGTTAAGGAAATTATCTTGAAAATTTCTTAAAAATTATTTCTTTTATATAATTGTTCAAGTAAAATTTTAGAAAATCTTCTTAGAAAGTTTTTAATTTTAAATTTTATTTAAATCTTTAAAATCTTTCAAAAGTTTTAAGTGGAAACTCTTAAAACTCATGAATATTTTCCGTATTAGATAATTTACAAGAATTTCAGATGGACTCGTAAATACAATTTTCACCTAATTTAAGTTTTTTATGTTTTTCTGTATTGTTTGTTATTAGATAATTTTGAAGCATTTTAGAATTTGGTGAAAATTAGATATTAATTTGAATATTTTTGGCTAATTTGAATACGTTGATCAATTGAGACCTTCTGATATTATTTATATTTTTGGCGACTTCAATCACCCAAAAATAGGCCGACACTGATTGTAGTCTTACTCTAATAACTGCAGCCGACACAATTGAAAAAAACACTCTGTAGAGCCAATGCAATCTCTTGACTGAAAACAGTATTAAAAATTATAGAGATTATACTCAGAACTTGGTTGTTTCAAATTTATCAGATGTTATTAGAAACGTTGCAGCTCTGGTAAATGAAGATGTTTATCATCCAGCAATTTATTTATTTTCTAATTTAAATCTATTAATTAAATGATTCAGATTCTGTTAACTCTTTTAATCTTTACCAGTGCTGCAGCAAAGGTTCTAATAATATGACTTTCATCTAATAATCTGCAAAGGTTCTAATAATAAGACTTACATCTAATAATCTTTTTTCTATGTACAATATTTCTTTACTATGTTCAGAATTCTATAATGAAATTGATCAGATCAACCTGAAATCGCTCCCGATAGTTTTAGTTCCGCCGGTCAGCTGAACACTAAAAAACCAGAGCCTGTCAGAGAAATGAGTGGGACGATCCGGCATAGCCGAGAATTACTCGGATGATTCCAGATAAAATTCTATTTTGATATGGACAACAGAAACTAAAGGAAATCAAGCTAATGGAAATCAAGATATGGAAGACAGTAACTAAAAGCAACTTAAGTTTAGAAATCTTACACTACAGTACTAAATAAACAGCTTATATTATCGTAGGCTGAAATTTGAATTTAAAACTGGATAACTAATAGTAATGCCTATTTCATGTATATGAATACAATATGAAATCCAAACCCCAAAAATTTTGGCAGTTTTTAAACTTGAATAAGATAATCCACAAGCAATTTGTAATCTTTCTGCTTCATTTTTAAACCTATTATCAAAATAATTATTAGTAAATTTTTTAAAGTTTTGTTTATATAATTTCTAACATTTATTATTGTTACTAACCAATGCACCCAACGGAATCCAACCTAAATAATTTATTATATTAGTTTCTAGTATAAGAAAGTTTATACTTTGATGACATAACTAAATAAATAAATGTATGAAGAATTTTTTAAACGCGTTTGGAAATCAACTTATAAGCTACATTTTAATTACCTTTCAATTATTTCTGATTATGAAATTAACCGAATAATGTTGGACCACATTTTTTTTATTAATATTTTTGACTTAAATAATTTTTAAAAACAAATGCATGATAATGCAACAAAATTAAATTCGGAATTATGATTATAATAATTTCAGGGCCAATATTCAGCTAACCGTCATATTTTTTAAAATATGATTAAGTTTTAATTAATAATTTTTAAAGTTCAAAAATATAAATCCAATAAAATATAGTTTACGTTGAAAAGTAAAATTACTTAGACATTTAAGTATTATTCGAAAACTCGAAAACTTTAATAGTTTAAAAGAATAGAAAATTCTTTGCAAGCTTCATAATTATTTCATGTATAAGATATTTTTAATTATTTTTTTTTATCCGACCATCATTAAAGTTGTATGGAAGAATTATCGAAAAGAGCCCGCATTTCAAATGGGTAAGCCCGCAATTCAAAATCATAAACTCAAAATCACGAATTTGAAAAACCTGTGTTTGAAGTCCCAAATTTTAAAAACCTTAATTTAAAAATCATGAGCTGAAAAAGGTGGGTTTTTTCTAAAAATTTGCAGTTAATTTCGGGATTTTCAAATGAGTGATCTATTTGTACAATTCCAAAAAGAAAATTTTGGGGCAATTTAAATTATACTTGTACGAAATGAAAAAGACTCCAATTGCGGAATAATTCAAGCGTTAAGAGTCAGAGCACAACTAGGGATGCATAATATTGCCAGTAATTCCATGAATGGAAGTAACAGCTTACTTCCATTCACGGAACAGTAATTCGCCATCTAAAGCAAATGAAGAATCAAAGCTTGAAGTAAGTGCTCCACGGGGAATTGGAAGCCAGTCGCTAATTTGCATTTTGTTTTAATCGGTTTTATTTGTATTTTTTTCTTTAATTGCTTGTAACGAGAGCACTACAAAAAAATTAGAGGCTATATATTGGAGCTCCAATGTCTTTTTCTATTCGGGATTTTAAAAGATTTTAGTACTAACGCATTGCAAATGTAATGAAAACTAGACTAACATAACAAATATAGCTCAAAGTATATAAAAGCATATTTTTGTTGTGGGTTTTTCCCATGTAGATGTAGATCTAGTTATAGATTTCGATTCAGAGTTGGATTTAAATTTAAACTTTGGATTAGGATTAGAAATAGAGGAGGAATTTGAATTAGAGCAAAGTGGACTAAGATTTATAGATTTAGGTGTGGGGCGGAACTACAGTACCGCAGACCTTGCGTTGCGGGGGGGCCTACAAGCTAAGCGCCGTCGCCAACGATTTTGGCGCCTGGTGCAGATTCCAAAATTGCCGACCAAAAAAAAAAAAAAAAAAAAAAAAAACGCTCATTTGCCGTTTCCACATCACCGTTTCCACATCACCCAAGAGGTAGGATTTCCAATGTATTTTTTTTAACGAGGTATCCCACGTAGGTATAGTCCTCAAAAATAAATGAATAAATATTGCTCTCGTACTAATAAATATTGCTATCGTACGAATTTCAATAACAAAAAATATTAATAAAATATAAATAAAAAGCAATAAAATTCAAGCGTGCTATTTTAAATTGTAAAACATATTAAAAAATTAATTAAATTTAATTTTCCGAGCTTTGAATTTTGCAAAGTTGTCTATCAAGTAATTGTAAAACATATTAAAAAATTAATTAAATTTAATTTTCCGAGCTTTGAATTTTGCAAAGTTGTCTATCTATAATCCAAGTTGTTCAGAAATTCACTTTCTATAGATATTCTAGCTAAATCTACTAGTCTTTCTTGTCCTATTGTAGTACGTAAATAATTTTTAATAATCTTTAATTTAGAAAAGCTACGTTCCCCGGAAGCTACTGTGATTGGTATTGTCAATAAAATTCTAAGAGCTATGACTAGATTTGGTAATATCGGGTCTAATTTCTTTTCAAATATAAAATCTAATGATTCTATAGGGCTTAAAGTTCCTGAACCTATACTTTGGAATATTTTAATTTCGTTCGATAAATCTAATCCTACTATATCACAATTTGAATTGAAAGTTAAATGCTTTTCTAGGGAAAGACAACTATTTAAAAGATCAGAAGCATCTAATGAAAACACAGAAATATTATGCAAAAATTTAAAAATATTATTGTGTTCCGAAATTTGGGCAAATCTTTCGCTAACAGATTGAATAGCCCTATCAAGGATTTGAAAATAAAATTCTACTTTTAACTTTTGTTCAGGATTGGATATAATTTCATCTCTACCTTCGTATGAAAAATGTTGAGGTCTTCGACTAGGGCGTCTTGGAGCATCAGGGAAATTTGGTGGAACATCTAATTTTAAAGCTATTTCTTTAGCTTGATTGATAAACCCCTGAAATTTTTCGTCATTTCTTAAGTCTGTCAAAAACTGTTTTGTACCCTCTAACAAATTTACTACCGTGGTTAAACAAATAGCAGGACTTTGCAAATATTTACTAAATATATTAATTTTATCTAAAATATTATACCAAATAATTAATGAACAAATGAATTCAAATTGAATAATTTTGCGAGATAAACTATTCGCGTTATTTCTAGTTATTCCGTGCTTATCCTTGTCATCTCCTATTTCAACTAAAGCGTCATAAATATTACCTAAACTACACATTAAGGGTTTTAAAGCTTCTATACGGCTTTCCCATCTTGTCGTCCAGAGTGGCTTCAGAGTTAATGTTTTCACATTCTTTTTCAAAATATCCCATCTTGAAACAGAACTAGAAAAAAATACATATAAACATTGGACAGTATCAAAAAAATTTACAGCTTGAAGTGAACATTGAACTGAATCCAGAAGGACCAGGTTAGCTGAATGTGATGCGCATGGCACAAAAAATGCTCGGGGTTCTAAATGTTTAATCTGAGCTTGCATTCCAATGTTTTTTTCCTTCATATTTGAGCCATTATCATAGCCTTGCCTTCTGCAATCACTAATTGAAAATCCTAGGGAAGATAGTCGGTCTAAAACTAAATCCGTTAAGCCCTTACCCGTCGTATCTGTAGCTTTTAAAAAACCCATAAAAAGCTCCTTAATTTCATGTTTGTTTTTATTTCTATGAAGAACTCTAACAATAAGTGATAATTGTTCATTGCGGCTCTGATCTGGAGTACAATCAACAATTATCGAAAAATATTTTGCTCCTTTTATAATATCATTGATTTTATTTTGAATTACTTTAGAAACGATTGAAATTAGCTTATTCTGAATGCTGTTATGCAAATATTTGTTTTGCGTCTCATTATTAGTAATGCGTCTTAGGTGTTCTGACAGAACATTGTCAAATTCAGCAATGGCTTCTACTAATTTGAGAAAATTACCATTATTTTTCTCGTATAACCTGTCTGACCCACCCCTGAATGCCAAAGATTGCACTGAAAGAAATTTTACAAGAATAATAAGTCGTTTCAACACATCTCTCCAATGTTGAACTTCTTTAGACATTGTATTTGGAAGAATGCAATCAATTGTGGAATTTTTGGAAAGTCTTAATTCAAATTCTTTCCACTTTTTAAAACAGTCTGCGTGAACGGCCCCCTTTTCATGTTCCAAAAGAACCCTACCTATATGATTCCAATTGTTAAATCCTATACTACTAATCGGAATTTGAGAATTTTGCATAAATAACTTACAGCAAAAACAAAAAATGGAATCAATTGAAACCGATTATACTAACCACGATCTTACAATTGTTTCGCCATTTGACAAAAGTTTTTGTAAAATGTTTGTTATTAAATTTCCTACCTGACTTAACGGGATAGCAAATATCTTTGTTTTGTTTGGGGCCTTTTTCTACAAGGAGGGTTAAAAGTCTATCATTTAAATCTGGCAAAACAGCCGGATCATCTAAATCTATTTCTAAACTAATTGGAATAGTTTCTGAAATCGTTTTAGAAAATGAAACCCCAGCCTACGCAAATCCACCTAACACAGATGTGTTTTCATCACAACCTGGATTATTTTGTGGTGATGTATCATCAATATCATTGATTCTTTCCATGTTATTGGAAATGTTGATTTGGTTCGTTGTGATTTGTTGTTGTTGGTTTACGTTTTCACCAATAAAAAACTTATGCAGAGCATTTTGTTGTTTTTTGGCAGAAAGCAACATTTGCTTTCTTTTTTGTCTGAAAGCGTGACCTGACAATTTTCGCTTTGGCGACATTATATTAATTTAGGTATAAAATATAAATAATTTAATTTAATAATTTAAATAAAATGTATATAAAATATAATATAGTACAATTGCTATGTTAAAATTTTAATTTTATATTATATATTTACTGTACCAACGAAAAATTTTCGTCGAAAAAGAAATCAAACACAAATATGTATTATCAAATACAAATATAAATTAAATTAAATTTTATTTTAAAGCAGCAAAAAAAAAAGCAAGAAACACAACAAAAACAATTCAAAGTTTTAAAATTAATAATTCTTTAATTAGAAATTAAAAATCAAATATTTATAGTTAAATAAAAAACTATTTATTTTATAACTTTTTAACTACCAAAAAAACACATATAAATTGCACTTGCCCCACTAAAAGTTCTTATTAGACAAAAATTTTTAACGAAAATTTAGATAAAAATATATTTTTATTTCATGCCGTTTCTTATATGAAAAAGAGCTCTCAAGAACAGTATATTTTTTCTGTTCATAAAAATACATACATTTTTTTTTTCATATAAGAAACGGAAGGGGGTTTTATCGATATTTTTCTTTTCCATATTGATTATGCACAGTGTTCAATTACTGTGCAACGGCAAAAAAATTTATATTTTGCCTTTTTAAAATATATTTTTACACAGTGAAAAAAATATTTGTTTACAATTTCGGTAAAAAAAAAATTTTGAAAATAAAATATATTTTATTTTTTTAAATTTATTTTTAATGATTTTGCGCAATTTCAGCGCCCCGTCAAGCTGTTCATACTGTTCCAAGGAAGCGCCGGCCCTAAGCTATAGGGGGCCAAAATCATCATTAAAAATAAAATAAAAATATTTTTAAAAAATTTTTTTTTTAATTTTTTTTTTTTTTATATATATATATGTTTTTTTTTATATACATACACTTTTCCCGCAACTATAGTGGGCCCCCAATTACGAAACAATGATTAAAACATGGTCATCATTCGTATATTGTCCAAATAATAATTTTTGTTCTATAGCGCTGGTTTGTATATTCGATAAGATTTCAACACTATGCTTTAACACGTTCACGACCGAGGTGTTCAGGCAAGGGTTGGCCACAAACCAGATGATAAATTGGCACGAAATGAGTTTGTTGAAATTCAATGGTAGAATAAATAATTTATTTATGTGTTTTAGGGTTTGTGACGTTAGAGATAGTAGGACGCATATATGCGTCGTCGGTATATAGAACAAAATTTCGTTGTATAAACGACGCATACGTGCAGGACGCACATATGCGTCGGTATAAAAGAAAGTTTAAAAGGTTCTTACATGGAAAAGTACGACGCATATATGCGTCCCCGGTTTATGGAGAAAACCATAGGACGCATATATGCGTCCTATGGTCGTCAACGCGTTAAAACTCTAAACCACAAACTCTAACCTTTTTTAAATTGCATGCGCAATTGAGAAAAAGAGTACTAGATCTAGATGCATTATCATCTGTGGTGAATTACCATATTTTATTGTTTTAGCTATAATTTTTATTACGTTGTTTAGTGTGTTGGTGTTTCGTTAGCTAAAAATTATAATTTATTGTGTCAATCTAAAAAATTAACTTTCAAGCCAAAAGTTATAATTTAATGAGTATTTAATTTCAAAAATTAACTTTTAAATTAAGTGTAAGGTAAGTTCTCATTTTCAATTTTCAGATAAATCAATAATCAAATTGGAAAACACCAATGAT
Source organism: Empis livida (assembly GCA_963932195.1). Classification (NCBI taxonomy): domain Eukaryota; kingdom Metazoa; phylum Arthropoda; class Insecta; order Diptera; family Empididae; genus Empis; species Empis livida. The sequence goes on from OZ010647.1 coordinate 17,368,708, forward strand.
CAAATTGGAAACAATTGAAAAACATTTTTTAGTTAACTCTATTTTACATACAGAGTGTTACTACCACTTTCATTTTTTTGTAAATTTTAGGATAAAAATCTATGTTTCGTCAAAAAATTCAAAAGGTACTGAACAAAAAAAAACATTAGAATACTTTTCAATTTTGAATAGTATGTTTTTAATTAATTAAAGATGATTAATCACAAAAACTTAAAAATGTATTATATATAAACTAAAAATATATAACTATAAAATAACTAATATAACTATTTCATAAGAAAATAAATATACATATATATATAGATTTTAGATGAACAATTTTTAATTCCGAAGATAATTATTTTTAAATATTTTTTAATTCCTGTTTTCCAATTAAAGTTTTAGTTCTATTAAGTTAATTTATCATTTCTCAGTTTTTCTAAATTACTAGTGTTCAATTTAATGAAGAACAAATTGTTTTCGCAATAAGCTATAGAATCTCATTTATTTATGTGATACAAGTATTAATGTATTGTTGCACGAGAGTTTAATATTTGACTGATATATTTAATTTCTAGTTAATAAAAGGTAATTAATTCATTGATTTGTAGTTATTAAAAATTAATAAAAACAGGTACTAAATATATAAATTTGTAATAATGTAGACTACTAAAATGGAAAAAAAATTAAGTACCACAAGCGGTGCAGCAAAAAGAATAAAATTAAAAGAAACCAAAGCCAGTATAGCTAAATTGTAATGTTGTTTTGTTTTTGTTATATTATAGGGGAAAACATATTTCTTTTGCGGGGGGGGCCAATTTTTGAAGTTCACCCACTTATCATTACATTTACCATTCGATTTTATCATTACAATTAGCATTTTGCGCGGGGGCCCAATTTTTGAAGTTCACCCACTGGTGGGTTTCGATTTTATCATTACATTTACCATTACGTTAGAAATATTGTTAGATTTAGAGGTAGATTTAGAATTAAATTTCAAATTCGGATTAGATTTAGAATTCAAATAAGACTTCCAATTAAAACTAGAGTTAAAAATAGTATCAAAAACAGAGTTGGAATCAGTGATGCCAGATACAATTTCATAAAGTACCTACAGCGATGAAAAAATACCTATTTTCTCCTACGACGGTGCTCTTTTATTTCCTTAATACAAACAGAAATTTTGCCCCATTTTCAAATTACGACAAAAATTAAAGAAACATGCCGCAGAAATGAAAAAATGCCTGAATATTTTGGTATAATTTCATTGGTGGAAATCGTTACTGTACGTTTTTGGGTATACAAATTTTTCGCATATTTTTTCATTTTTTTTTGGGAATTATTTGATTTTTTTTTTATAATGAAAACTTTAACATTTGGTCATAGTTATTTAAAAAATTTATTACAGACCCTAATATATACTTCTTGAAGTTCACTAAATTAAGAACTATTTATAAATATGTAAATTATTGGCTATTATTTTTTCTGTTTTGAAATTTCTCAAAATTTTTCCAAATTTGCATAGAAGCAAACGCTTCATAAAATTCCCATCTAAACTCTCTCCCACGTCCCACGATAAATATACGTCAAAGGTTAATGGCTTTTAGAAATGTAATAAATAATGATGACGTCAATAATTTTTTTGGCATGCAGCCATAATTTTTAATGAATAAATTTTTGTGTGGATAAAAATTGCATTGTTTAAATAAAAACATAAAACTTCAGGATACTAACAAAAACCATAAATTAAAAATCTATATATTCTGTATATCGCAAGTAATTAAAAATATGAACTGACGACAGACCAATTCAAGTGTAATTTTTGTGAAGTTTTTTACGGTAAAAAGGACATCTTAAATTTTTTAATAAAATTTTTTTCTCTTATCGTTTTACCTGCATTTTTACAATTTCTTTTTAGTGTTATCATCCCCCTTGTATATTTTTTTTTTCCAGATCAGTTGAGTCCTTGACAAAGTCGATTAATCTGTAACGAGAAAAAATATTTTATTAATTTTTTTTTGTAAATATCCTTTTAAATTAGTTTGTTTTTGTGTGCATGAAAATATAATATTCAATGATAGTGAAACGTGATATTTTTACATTCAATATTCAACAAGTAGAAAAATATATGAAAATTCCTTTTGAATTATTGAAATGAGTTTATTTACAGAAATGTTATAAAAAAAATTGACTTTTATTATAATCACGTTCAATTTTATTGATTTTAAATTTATATTTATATTATTTTACTTATTTAAGGCAACGCTGGAATTGGCGATATTTCTTTTTCCCTAAGTTGATGGATCAACCATCAACTTAGGGAAAAAGAAATATCTAATTAAACTTTTTTTTCCACACTTATGTATATCTGCTAAACTTTTATTGAATTATGTGTGGAATTAAGTTCATTAAGATTGAAAACTATAAAAAATTCTATGAAATTGAAAAAATACAGACGAAGATACTATTCGAAACCACAAATATCCAAAAATTCTGTTTTAGTATTTTACATTTTAGATACAAGTATCTTAGTCAATATCTTAGTCAATAAATATTATTGTACCTGTATCTTAGTCAATAAAAATTATTGTACTACGTGAATTATGTTCGCCACCTTAGTCAATAAAAATTATTGTACTACCTGAACTATGTTATTCAACATTGAGGAAGCTACGATAAAAATACAGAAATAAGGAAGTTGGCGTTAAATTATTGAAATCACCACTTAAAAAGGGTGTTTTCAAAGAAGGTAGTTTGTCTGCCATACTAGACTTTTGAGAATTTTATGGGAAATTCCTACAACAACAACAGCTTTTTTTTTATGAGAAAAGTTGTGAAACAGAATAAACACAAGTAATGACTATACAATTGTTGTGTATTTGCCATTAATATGGTACCAAACTGGTACCAGATATGCAAGCCGGTGTTTTAACCAAACCATTACTATTTTAGTGACTCAAATCCAATAAAGCCAGAAATTTTTATAAAATATAGTCGACCTGAAACATAAACGAATTAATTATATTGCGGTTAATGTTTTACATTTTGTAATAAAACATTAAATCGTGTATAAGATTTATTATAAGTAAATCGTGATTAACATTTATTATGCAAACATAGTTTGCCAATATGTATCAAAAATAAATAAAATGATGAGTTGAATTTATTTTTATTAATTATTTGAAATAATATAACAAATTTATTTAATTTAAAAATAAAATCAGAATAAAAAATAAAGATTAAATAAGTCCTAGGATCAAAAACAAAATTGGAAATTTTTCTACCACGAAACCAAAACTCGAACTAAAAGTTATCATTAAACCAAACCAAACCACAACAAAAACATTTCGTTTACATTTCTGTTTATCAACACACGAAATTCGTGTTTATCTATTTTTAAAAATTCACTGAGATTGATTTGTTTAAAAGACTGTGACACCTCCAGGTTAAAAAGGACTAAAATAATAGTATATTCTTCTGAATAGCTTTATTAATTTTTCGGTCTTATAAAATTCTGCATTTGATCCCAATTTAAATTCTAAAAGTATTGAATATTACATTCTTAATCACTTTATAGCTTCTTCTTTATTTATTTTAGAAGCTTTTCTTAATGGTTACAAAAATGTTTTCAAACCTGCACTATACTAAAAACATTTTTTGTAAAAATACTTAAACAATAAATTTCAGTAATAAATTTTCTTTCACTAGTCACTATTTTAAACTTTATTCAATTGCAATTAGTTTAAATTTTTGCCAACAATTTGTCAACTACTCGAATTTTGTACTGTTTGAATTTTTTTTTTATCTTTCATAAAAGTTTTGCAATAATTATGGCAAAAAGAAAAATTTCCAAAGTTGACTTCTTCGTTGTTCTAGAAAATATTATGCAATTTAATTTCTACAAAATCTTAATAAACAATTATAAATATAAAGGTATATAATATTTAAATCTTTATGAAAATTTAAATTAATTAGATTTATCTTATTTGCATTCCCATTATTCTAATAAATTTTAATTCTTGCACGAAAAAAAAGAAGAAAAATAAAGAAATAAAAGAAATTGTTTATTTTTAAATAGCATTATAAATTTAAACTAATTAAAACGCGAGGAGAAAAGTTCAAGATCAACATAATTTCTTTGGAACCGTGATTATATGAAAAAATAAAAATCATTATAAAAATTTTAAATTTTCATAAAAATTGTTTTACCAAGAAACCTTTATGCTGCTTTTAACCGACAAGAAAATTTATGTAAATTGTGGTTTAATGTTTAATTTCAGTTCAGTTCGTTATTGTGTTGAGAATATTATATGCAAAAGACAGAAGTTTAATCTCTTAAATTATAGAAAATCTCCCACTAATACCTATAGAACTGACATCAGTAGATTATACCATATACAGAATACTCTTTATAGAAAGAAACAAAAGATATTAAGCTGCTCTAAGCAGTGAATTCAAACATGAAAAGAAAATTTAATTTCTATCAGCACAATTCTTCGATGGAACGCAAACAAGTGGAATTTATAGCAAATAAAATGATGGCCAAAATGATAGGAAAACTGTTAGGATTTCTAGAATAATTTTAAAACACACTGGAAACTAACTCCATATTTTCGTTTATTTGATTTTAAGATTATGTTTTTGTTAATTATAGACAGAAAGTTTTATTTTAGATTTTTGAATTTTATTCATTAAGAACTACAAAAAAAATATACTTTAATTCAATTATTTTTCATTAAATTAAATAAAAAATATTTCTTTTTATTTATATGTTTTTTAATAAATATTATTTTCAAGAACTGCCATTACATCCAGACAACGGTTTGGTGTGGTTTATGGGCTGGGCTGGGCTGGTGGAATAATCGGTACGTATTTTTTAAAAAAATAAGACAGGTCAGAACATAACTGCGAATAGCGTTATCGCGCCATGATAACGGATATTTGCTGCCTGAAATTGAAATCCGTAATCTGGACGACTGTGTGGCAAGACCGCGCGGTCTTGGTTTCAACAAGACCGCGCTACTTGCCACACAGCCCGTGAATGGCGCCCGTTATTACGAGAAAAATTTGATGAACAGTTAATTTCCCGCTTCGGACCGGTGAATAGGCCGCTTAGGTCTTGCGATATCACACCTGTAGACTTTTTTCTTTGGGGCTACGGAAATTCCAATGGACAACCCGGCTACGATTAATGAATTGGAAACCAATATTATTCGTGTCATTAGCCAAATATCAATCGAACGCGTCATCCAAAATGGCAAAGAAATTATGTTTAAAAAATAAATGTAAAGAATGGTTCATAATAAATACATTGTTATCTTCTCTAACGATTGCAATGATATAGCTCGAACTATTCCAAATCCTCCTGGTGACTAATGGGCTCCCCCGAAGTTGTCCAATTATTTTTAAATATTTACCAATTTAATTTTGTCATCTCTAAACTATACTATCGTTTGTAACTGGGACTAATGTTTTGTGCGAACATAATACGTTACATTTCTTATGTAAATGTGAAATAAATGAATACTTTAGATTTCTTATGTACCTAAATGTAAAATAAATGAAAATAATATCCCAAAATAAAAATATATTCAATTTATTTTATAAAATCAAGTTCACATTAATTACCTTCTTTAATTGTGTCCGGAAACTATTCTACCTGATTTAATTGTGTCAGGAAACTAATCTACCAAATGCAGCATTTTCCAAACAAAATAATACTAAAAATGATTGTATTTAAAAAAATTAAAGACCATAAAAAAATTATTTGTGTGAATATTTGATTACAATTCTTTCACACTATTTTAATTAACCAGGATATTCAACTAACTGATACACCAAATTAACCGTGTATATATGAATATTTACTTTTATCTTATCCACCCGAATTGTACAGAAATTCTACAAATAAACTTTTCAAAAACAAATTCACCTAGACTATTTGTAAGTATAAAATTTTGTGCTTTAAAAAATGATAAAAGAATCACAAATAGATAAATGTTGAGAGAGCAGACAAAGAATATGAATCACAAAGATAATTAACAATTTAATGGGAAACTTTATAATTAAACATTTGCTTAAGACATTTTTTATTTTCTGTTGTCTTGTAAATATTTTTTTTAAAAAATAATAAAAGAAAAATGATTCAGAAAAGAATATTAATAAATATGAAAAATGTTGGTTCAAAAATGATGAATGGAATAAAAGGAGTTTAAAGAAAAGGATAAAAAGGAAAAGGTTTGCTCTTTTGTTCTAACAATAATTAAATGTTCAGAAAACATAAAAGATTTTCAAGTAAATACAAGCGAAATAACTAATTTTATATATTTTTAGTTAGTGTTTTTTTCTTTAATGATAGAATGAAAATGAAATATGTCCATCTAATAAGGATGTAATGGGAAAAATCTTATAAAAGAAGTATTTTATTTGTAAAGCTGTTAATTAAATTATTATATTTATCATGTTGTCAATTGATAATTATTATATTTGAAATTAAAAATTTAATTAATTATTTTGTGTTGAGAGTTAAAATTGTAGACTCCCTGAAGTCCAATCAGAATGTCAGAATTAATTATAAAATAAATGTTTATATAAAGTTTTCCACCAACGCAATAAAATCCACTTTAAGGAATCATAGTAGCCTACTGGACAAATTATAATTTTCCACATTCTGTATTAATAGTTGATTATGGCAACAAACAAGAATACAATAATCAGCAAAGCTCAGTATTTTTGTGTTCAAATAGTGAAAATTCCGATTTGAAATAAATCTTTAAATAAAGATTTAGAAAAAGCTATGAATAATATGTGAATTTAAAACTAGATTTATTTATTAACAAGAATTCGCGATTATCTTAACTTCAGAGTGGGCTTTTTTGTTTTAACAAGTTTTTTCCCCAAAATTATATTATCAAACTGCTCAGAAATAAGGAATTAAAATTAAACCTTTACGTAAAATTATAAATGAAATACGCATTGGGAAATATGTAAAACAGGAAGAAATATTTTTTTTTAATGTTTACATTAACAAATAACACAATCCTTTAAAAACACAGAAACATCCTTTCTAAAAAAGACTCAACATTTCTCTCTCATATCTCCAGTGTCTTGAATTTTTAACATTTAATTTAAAACTTCTGTTTTCCGACATTTATATACTAAAATTCGTTTAAATGTGCAGATACAAAAAATAAATATGAGAAAAACAGATTATACATATATCCTCTATTCTTTTATGTGTTAAATGAAACATAAAAAAAACGCTCAGATTATATTAAGTTTAAATTGTGAATATAATCAAGAGAATAAATAATTGTGATATTTAAAGAATATATACACTTTTCCGACAAATATTTAAATGTAGTAGAATAGGAATGTGATAATATTAAAATAATGTAATCTGTGTAAGCATAACGTCATCATCAAGGTTCTGAATAAATAGCATAATATTTTTTTAAATTAGAAAAATTTTTATTTGTTGTAAGTAAAGAACAACAATTTATTATTCTACGTAAAGATAAGGATATTTATAGTAGTAATGCATTTAATGCATAGATATTGAATGCAAATTTTACTATCATTTTTCCCCAACGACACTGAGCCGATTGTTCATGCTATTTCTAATTATTATTACTTATTATTTAAATATTCAAAAATAGTATATTTTCTGAAAATAAAAATACAAAGTTAGATCTAAAACTGAATTTATGGATAAGATATGAATTATGTATGAAACCACATTCAGAATTACCATTAATGTATAAATATAACATCTGTTCCCGAATTATGCTTTAAAATATTTATTCATTTTCTTTAAAAATTTTATGGGTGGAAAAAGTTTTATTATTTGAATTATTTTAAAATCCTTCAATATGTTCATAACAAAAAATCTTTTTTTGGGTTTTTCCAGCATCAAAAATTAATTTAATTATTAATTTCGTTTATTCGATTTTTAAAATTGGTGATATATATTAACAATTTAATTGAAAGTGCAATTATTAATAATTATTAATAATTAATGAATAAAACATTTAGATACTTATCTCAAGAAGTTTCTCATCAGTTTTTGGGTTGGAGTTTTAAGATTGATAGAACAACTGCTCGAAAAAATATATTAGAAAAGTGTAGGTGTAGTGATATCTGGGAAGCTCTATCCCCAATTTATGTATCTGAACCAAATAATCAAGATTATAATCTAATTTCTGAGGATTTTAAAAATATTTTGAACTTGGCCAATTGCATAGGAGTCATAGATGGCAAACATATTGCCATTCAAAATCTAGTTCATAGTGGGTCCACATTTTTCAACTACAAGAAATGTTACAGATTAGTTTTAGTGACAAACTGTGATGCACATTATATGTTCACCATGGTGGGTATCGGTGCATATGGTAGCCAAAGCTATGGAGGTATTATTTTAAAATATGTTAACGAAAAAATTAATAACCAACATTTTTTAGGTGTCTCGGCTGAAAGTAATTTTGGCAAAAAATTATTTACAGGAAAGCTTAATTTACCACCTGAAAAATGTTTACAATTTTCAAATACGGTTTCCGCATTTTTTCGTAGGAGATCCTGCCTTTCCATTGTTAAACAATTTAATGAGGCCTTATCCTGGCAAATTCGTCACATTACAAAAAAAAATTTTTATAATTACAGAATCTCTGGAGCTCGGGACGGGATAGAAAATGCATTTGGAATTTTAGTAGCAAGATGGCGGATACTTCGGACTACATTAAATTGTGCACCAGAAAATGCTGAAAAGGTTTGATAAAACAATTTTTAAATCTGAAACACCTTCGTAATAATGGAATACTACATATGCCAATAGTATTGTATATATAGTATTCCACAATTTTGTGAAAATGAATCAACTCACAAATATTGCCCAAATGTTTTTGTTGATCATGAAAATGCTTCGGGAAATATGGTACCTGGCATATGTAGAGATGACGTTCCAAAACAAACAGCTCTACAAAAACCAAAAACAATAATTGGCTCCAATAATTCCAAGAAAAAGCATTTAATTTGCGAGATGTATTAAAAAACTATTTTATAATTGAAGGGTACATACCACTTCAAAACAAAATTAAATAAACTAATTTAGTAGTGGAATTATCATGTGTTTATTATAAATAAATATAAAAAAATAATTATTGTAGTATTAAAGTTAGTTTTTTCATTAATTTATTTATCAATTTAATTATTTTAATTTTAGCAGTTCATATTATTATTTCATTTCATTTTTTAATAACTTTAATAATTCATTTCAATTGTTGATTTCCAGAAAAACATCAAATATCTATAAATAAATTAAATATTTAATAACAATTTTAAATAATTATTAAATAAAACAACACACCCAAAATTTTACATTGCTATCTTGTCAATATCTTCATTTCGTATGTCCTCCATTTGACATCTACATAAGTATTCCGTAATTCTTAGTTCAGCCTTTATTCGATTGGATAAGCTTATCCCATTTAATAAACATTCCATTTTCTCAGTAAATTCTTTGGAATTATAGTAGTTACCTTCTTGGCTGAATATGCTCATTTAGGAATAATAAATTTTGGAAATATTCTCACTCAGGTTTTTTTACTGCACCACTGCCTGAAGGCTGATTTTTACTTTTCAGTTCTCTTATAAATTTATCTCGCAAGCTTTTCCATCTAGTGACACAGTCCATTTCTGCAAAATAAAAAATTACATTATTATTGAAACTGCTTTTCATATATCATTATTAATTTAAATCTTACCACTTCGTTCAAGTTTATTGGAAATGTTTCTCCAAATCTGTCCTTTTACTGATTTGTTTTTATATGATTTGCATGATTTTTCATATAGTAAAATTTTATTAACCCTCACTAATTCAATTAATTGTTCCTCAAAAGTGATAATTTTTTAAGTTATTTCACAAACACAAACTTTTAAATTATGATTTAATTTCTGACATTAAACATACGATTTCAAAATATTATTTGACGCCGTTAAAAGTAGAAATGAATTCAACTTTTTTAGGAACGCCTGTTGACCGCCGTTGAGTTTATAAGATTCTATATAGTTTCATATACATATTTTGTTGCAATTAATATTTGCAATTAATATTTGCGCCCAGCAACAAGATACTAATTGCAACCACTCTACAAATGATCAATTTATTATTAATTACGATCACACCATAATTTTAATTATTGTTAATAAAACAATGCGTGAGTTGTTATCAGCGTATCACAAAATCAATAAAAGAGATTTATTCTCTATTTTATAGTCAAGTGAATTCGTCGAGATTAAAATCGTTCAAATTAAGTCGTTTTAAAGTTAATAAAAGTACAGTCAATAAATAATTAAATTAAGAACTAAATACATTAATAATTAAAATACATAGTGAATTTCTATAAATAAATAAATTACTTAAAAACTAGTTAATAAGTTAAATAATTTAATTTAAGAAAAATAGTTTTATTTTATTTTAATAAAGTGTGGAAAATGAATTATATTGTTTTCATTTGAAAGGAATACATAAAATAACTCCACATATATATTAACTTTTTTTTTACAGTTCACAGAATAAACACCGTCTGAACGTCGGCAAGTTTAACTCCACTATTAGTGTTTTTTGTCTTTCTTTCTATCAGTTTTATATACAAGAATAGTTTACTAGTTTAAATCAGTTTTATAATTTTTATTTTTTTTAGCATTGGTAATAGGCCGATCTGCTTTACGGTTGGTCATTTTATGGATGAACAAATTTTTTTTTTTTTGTAGTCACTGAATTACTTATTTTTTGATAATATTATTTTATGAGAATATTTATATATTCTTTTCATTTATTTTTATTTATCATGTTTTTAAAGATTTTTATATTTCTTTTTATTACTTTAGTATAAGGATGGACCCGCGTTCTTGTTTTTGCGGACTGGTTATTGGATATCAATCCGATAGATCGTGTCCGAAAATAAGGTTTGACGTTATAAAAAAAATTGTCTTTCATTTGCGGGTACTGTAGAAATAATAATGTTTTCTCTCTAGTTAAACGAAACAATGATCGAGAAATTAATGTCATCGCTTGTCATCGATTGGTAATAAACACGTTGAGTCCTTCAATAACTTTATTGAGACCGCTTCTATGGTGGGACAAATTGACAAAAATATTGACGCCAATACTCGTTCCATTGTAAGTAACGGATTTGACAATGCTCAAAAAATTTCTAAAGCAGAGAAGCAACTCTTAAATATTTAATCTATTCAATAGGAAGATATCAATAGTAAGTAAAATTGTATTAATAGAAGCTGAGTCAGTGAAGGACTTCAGCGAATATTAAATCAATATGACAATTTGTCATCTACTAAGTGTTGCCTTCTCACGTTGGAGATTAATGTAAATAAAAGTCCGTTGATATTAGGCAATCCGTCGGAAAACTCCTTAACAATCTTAACTCTTCTTGGGAATAGAACTTAATTAGTCTTTTAAACAATTTATTAGGTTTTCGAAGCAGAGGAATATCGGCGGCAAGTGATTCAGTGGAGCAATTTACACCGGACCATCAATTTTGAAGGCCTGTAACAGGGTTAATACTTTAATTATGAATCCTTCTCTTGAAGAAGAGAGTACTGAAACAAGTTCCACTCCAATTTCTAATTTCTTCATCTTACTACAATCTTAATCCAAAATTTCGTCATGTCCTTCTCATACTAATTCCTACTCTAGCATTACCGCTAACTCGTCTGCTAATCGTGAACCTTTTCCATCTACTCATCTTGTCAGTAACAGTGTGACGATAAGCCCGCCTACTATACGTCTCTTGGCTTGACCTGAAACTAATTTTTGTTCTCGCTTTAATCCAGATATTTCATCTGAAAAGGTGTTACCCTATCTTAAATGTCTCTATACCGTCATTACAATGAATTTATTTAAATGCTCAAGAATTAGTAAACCCACAGTTCCGATATCTTCAATTAAGATCAGCCTTGTAGACGAATATTTAAATCTTCTAATGGATCCAGTTTCATGGCCCAATTCACGTAATCGTTTCTAGACATCAGCTCAATACTTGATCTGTGGCTCCAAAAAACTAGAATGCTTATCCCTTTACTATCAAAATGTAAGGGGATTTCATACTAAATCGAGTGAGATATTTCTTAAATCTCATGTTTTTCCATTTGACGTTTTCGCGTTGAAAGAAACAAGTCTGAATGATAGCTTTAATAATAATGAGTTCTTTATGGTGTTTATTTTGGGGAGCGCGGCGTTCATATTGAAGTTCGTACTAATTATGACGCAATTTACTTAAATATTCCAAGCACTGTTAATATTGAATTAATATGTGTCCGAATAACTATTAAGCACAGATATGTTTATGTTTTGAACTGTTATATACACCCCATCAGCTCCCTGGAATGCTAGCAATTCTTGTTATCTGCTATTGATTTCTTACATAGCAATATAGAGGCTTCTGATGATTTGTTGATTGTTGGTGATTTTAATTTTCCGAGGCTGGTTTGGGTCAGATCAATGATGAAGCATACTTTATTGCATCCAATGCTGCATCGCCAGCTGAGACATTGATAATTTATCTGATTGCGGCTTATATCAGATAAGTAACATTAAGAACTAGACAACTTGAACAAAATAACGCCTCATTTATAGTAGTTTCCAAATAAGGAAAAAAAAATTCCAAATAAGAAAAAATAAATTATTTTTTATTTTCTTTAATTCAAACACGTGTTTTTATTTAAAATTAGATGTTGGTTATACAATTTAGTTTTTAATGTTTTTTATGTTATAGCCCTTTTTTTTCAAAAGTTTCTGGCCAAGCAGCAGCTAAGTGCCTTAAATGTGGTAGTTCTATACAAACGAAAGGAGGAAATACTAAAGGAATGATAAATCATTTGCGCCTTCATGATATCCAAATTGAAATATGTACAGAAACAGAAGTTTCCAACTCCATTGAGATTGGTGATTTATTGCCAAGTTCTCGTTCCAAACGACCAAAACATGGTAATGAAAATATTTTAAAGTTTCTAAAATGAGAATCAAGACATGAATTGCTGGCTAAATGTACCGCTCAGGACGGGTTTTCATGTAGAGGTATAGCACATTCTGAAGTTATTTGAGGTTATATTTTATCCAAGAATTACGACATGTCAAAAAGCGAAGTTATGATTAAACAGTGTATCATGAAATTCTACGAAGAAAAACAAGTAGAGTTAAAACAAAAATTGATTGCAAAAAAGCAAATTTATGAAAAGTTAAGCATTACTGTCGATGAGTGGACAAATAATAACTGTATACGATTCATTAATGTTACATTACATTCACCAAAGGAGCAATATAATCTTGGATTGACTAAAATTAATGGGTCATGTAACGCAATAGAAACAATTTGTTTAGTAGAATCCACATTAAATAAGTATGGGTTAAATTTAAAATCTGACATTGTTGCATTAACACATGAAGGCGCATCTGTGATGGGTAAATATGGAAATAAAATTGATCCAATAAATCAACTGTGTTAAAACCATGCAATTCATTTGACAGCGCTAAGTGTATTATATTCAAAAACTTCACAGGCCCAGTCAAATAATGAAACAAGAATTTTCTGAAAATTATGATGATGAAGATAACGAATACTCCAATTCCAATGTCAACGAATATTTTTCCAGCGATGCAAATATAAATTTTATTGAGAACGAGAACTTAGAAGATGAAATATTGGAACTAACTGTAAATATAAACAGTGTGATAAAAGAAACAAGAAGAATATGCAAATTTTCTAAGAACTCGCCAGTTCGAAACAGCATTCCGGAAAAAAAATTTGTTGAAAAGCAAGATAAAAATTTGAAATTATTGTTAGATTGTCGTACGCGCTGAAATTCTTTGATTGATATGATAAATCATTTCATATTATTATGTGCCCATATCTATATGACTTTAGAGAAACTAGGTGCAATGGTGCACATTTCATGTCTTCTGGTGACCATATTTCATGTCTTAAAGAGCTTTTAGCTATACTGCAACCTCTAGCAGAAGCTGTAATTGAATTTAGTAAAAAAAACGCAAATTTGCTTATTTCTGAAGGAACTTTGATTTTCGTTTTCAATAAACTTAAAAATATTGGCACACCTTTGGCTCTCAGAATGCTAATTAATAAAATTAATCAACGCCGAAACGCATCTATAGTTTCTCTACTGATGTTTCTTCCTACTGGCTAATATCCACAATGAAATGAATTTTTATGATATTCATTTAAATATAATGTAAAATTAATTGCAAAACAAATGTACAAACGATTATTTTGTGAACCGGAATCGAAAATGCCCGTTGAAGTAGAAGGAATAGCACAGGAAGATGGTGCATTTTTTGATGAAGATACTCTTCATAACTAGTTGTTAACATTGTTATCACCACCAAAACAGATCCACGGATCATACAAAGCACTTCTCACAATTCACATGAATCATACTTTTGCATATATTGTTATTTTAGTTTAATCTAGTAATACAATTTATTTTTATTAAATTAACAATAAATAAAGACCTGTTAAGTTTTATTTAAAAAAAAAAAAAGTGCATTAAAGCTAACCTTTGCATTAATTATAAGCTAACCTTGCAATATTGCAATGCTGCTTGTAAGTAATAAATGTAAGAATTTAAAAAAAATATACAATTTTTATTTTTATCAGCACCGCCTCGATATACTTAGCGTGGCAAACAAAGAAGATATTATAATACGACATACATATTTTTCTTATAAATATTAACTAAAATATTTCTAAAGAAATTTCAAAAAATATTTGAATTAAATTTGTAATTAATAATATTTTCTTCGCAATTTTATGTACAACTCCAAAGGTTCTAATATATGTATAACGTTCGTTCATCGGAAAACAATACAATTGCAACGTATAGGATACTGCAGTTATGGTGTTAGAAGATAATAAGTGAGACGCTTAAAGCTGCTATTTTACAAATTCATAGCTGGACTAAAAAATATAGGATTAATCTAAACAGCGGTTCCCAAAGTGTGGGTCGCGACCCACTGGTGGGTCGCGAAGCTATTTTCGGTGTGTCGCCAAAAATTTAATATTTAGTTGATCGTATTACTGAGCATATTAATTTGCTTTTAATTAACTTGTCACAATATTTATATAGAGGTAGGTTTGCGATTGCATATTTTTAGGTGGTGTAAAGATTAAACTTCTTCTTCTTAGCAAATTTTTGTATTTAGAACTTGTTTTTTAATAATCGCATCATAGCAACCACTTTTCTACATTTTAACCACGCAACCAAACACAAATAACGGTTAATTAGAAATTTAGGATTACAAACTTAAAATATTCAGACAACCAGTGCAAATTTTGTTTTGGACTAAGTACGGTGTTGTGTTGTTAATAAAAAAGTTTATATATATTGTTAATAAAAGTGTTTCGTTAATAAAAAAACATAATTTAAAATCAAATGTAAGTATTTTTTAAATTTAGTGCTATAGTATTTCATGTAATAAATAAAGTTCTTCAAATTCTTATTTTTAAAGAACCATTGCTGCGATGGATAAGTGGTTGAAAAAGACTCCTGGGCAAAATCAAACAATTGAAAATGAAAAAGAAAAAGAAGGTTCTGTAGCAACAAAAACAGATAATAAGAGAAAATTTGGTGAGAATCCTTCAACAAGTTCGCAATCATCAAAACGTGGCAAAAGAAAATATGATTCTGAATATCTAAATTTTGGATTTACATGGAATAGAAAAGAAGATGATCCACGACCACGCCCACAGTGTGTTATTTGTCAAGAAATTCTTGCTAATGAAAGTATGCGACCTAACAAATTAATACGACATTTTGAGACGAAACATTCCAATTTAAAAAATAAGCCGATTGATTATTTTAAAACTAAATTAGAGAAATTAAATAATTTAAAAAATCTATTTTCTCGCTTCATCAGCATTAATGAAAAGGCTATGTTCGCCTCGTATCTCATATGTTTGCGAATTGCACAATCCGGTAAACCGCACACTATTGGAGAGTCATTAGCACTTCCAGCTATAAAAGATGCTGTTGGAATTATGTTTGGAGAAAAGAGCTTAAAAGAAGTTGAATCAATTCCACTTTCCAATAGCACAGTTGCTCTTAGAATTGATTAAATGTCCGAATGGGTAGAAAATAAGCTTATCCATAGAATTCAAGTTAGTGGACTTTTTGCGTTGCAACTGGATGAATCAACCGATGTACAAGGTTTGTCCCAGCTAATTATTTTCATTCGTTTTATATGGTGCAACGAGTTCTTTGAAGACATATTATTTTGTGAACCAATCATTCGAGGAACTGGTGAAATAATTTTCGATACGCAGAGTTATCATCTCTTCGCAGAGTTTTTATTTCAAAAACTCTGCGAAGAGATGATAAGTTTACATAAATCTCTTCTGCTGCATACAGAAGTCCGCTGGCTATCGAAAGGCAAAGTCCTGACAAGACTTGTTGAACTTTGCGAAGAAGTGGCAATATATTTACATGAACATAAACAAGATGAGTCTTGTTTATGTTCATGTAAATATATCAAATTCAAATTTGCGCGATGTGAAATATGTAGTCTTGCTGACTTATTTAGCAGATATATTTTCGAAATTGAACGATTTAAATTTACAATTACAAGGAACAAATGGAATTGATATATTTTCGGTTCATGGTAAAATAAAAGCTTTTACAAAAAAACTTATGTTGTGCAAAAATGTTCAAGAAAATAAATATGACTGCTTTGATACATTCCAAACTTTTATCATTGAAAATGAAGTAACGCCCAATAACGATTTAATTTCTTTAATAATTGAGCATTTGGACAGACTTAAAGAAAATTTTGATTTTTATTTCTATGAAGAAATGAAAAATCTAGAAAAATATACACTCGGTAGAAAAAGTCTGCGTACACTTATCACATTAGAATTAATTTTGAATAAAACGAGTGTTTAAATTTATATTTAAGAAATTTTTTTTTTATATATTATTCATAGGAATTTGTATTTTCTATTCTATTAGTTTTCGTAGGTTTAGTATTTATAAAAATAAAAATAATCCAAGAATTCAAAATAAAGTCAGAATAAAGCAGCAGAAAAAGTCTGCGTACAGTAAATGAAAATTAAAAATAATATAAAATAAAATATAAATTTCAAATAAATTAATAACTTGTAGGGTAGCCTCTTCTTTTAAGAACCTCCTGCAATCGTTTTGGCATAGAGTGTGCTAATTTCTTAGTTTCTACAGCTTCAATGTTACTCCATTCTTTTTGAATGACTTCCTTCAACATATTCTTTGATGTTATATTATGTTGGCGTATTTTACGTTCAAGCAAATCCCATACGTGTTCTATGGGATTTAAATCGGGCGATTGTGGAGGTGTATGTAGTAGTTTTGGTACGTTATATAGTACCCACAGCTTAACAACATATGAAGTATGTTTAGGGTCATTGTCATGTAAAAAATAGTAATCGTGACCCAGATTTAATTTTTCTGCACTTTGTTTAACATTTCGTTTTAAAATATTTAAATAATCATATTTGTTCATAGTAGATTCAATAAACTCCATATGTCCAACGCCATTAATTGCCATACACCCCCAAACCATTATACCACCACCACCATGTTTTACGGTAGGAAGAAGATTTTCTTTATTGAGGGCTGTACCTGGTTTTCTCCATACAATCTGACGTCCTTTTATTCCAAAAATACAATATTTACTTTCATCCGAATAAAGGACGTTTTCCCAAAACTGAATTGGTTTATTAATGTTATCGTGTGCGTATTTAATTCGCTTTTGTCTATTTATTCTTGAAATAAATGGTTTGCGACGAGCAACACGACCATTATACCCAGCTTTCTTCAGTATTTTTCGGACAGTGTCAGCACAAATTTTTTTTTTAAATTTAATTTCAATATCTTGTGCAATTTTGGATGAAGTTATACGTGGATTTTTTTTCACTGAAGCCAAGATATTACGTCTTTCCCTTATTGTTAATTTTGAAGGACGACCAGAACGAGGTTTTGATGTTATTATTCCTGTGGATTTAAAGCAGTTTACCACTCTTTGTACAGATGAATGTTGTCTTCCAATTGTTTTTCCTATTTCGCGAAAACTTTTTCCTGCTTTCCATAACTTTATAATAATTTTCCTTTCACTTACAGAAATCTCCTTACCTTTGGATTCCATTTTAATTAGTTTTTATTTTAAACTGCTATTTTTTCTAAATAATATTTTATTGTGCAATAAATTGCATAAGCGAACGTTTGTATATGAACATATGTAATTTTAAAACTAATTACGCACTCAAATATTATTTAAAAATTCGGGGAATTACATTTTAATAAAACTGTACGCAGACTTTTTCTGCTGCTTTATTCTGACTTTATTTTGTATTCTTGGATTATTTTTATTTTTATAAATACTAAACCTACGAAAACTAATAGAATAGAAAATACAAATTCCTATGAATACAATATAAAAAAAAAAATTCTTAAATATAAATTTAAACACTCGTTTTATTCAAAATTAATTCTAATGTGATAAGTGTACGCAGACTTTTTCTACCGAGTGTACATGGGTTAAAAATCCATTTCAAAGTGGTTTAGTTTTATATACCGGTATATCGACGATAGCGGATGAGGAATTAATTGAGTTATTCGAAGATAGTGTTGTTAAATTACATTTTGACGGTACGAAATTGTTACAGTTTTGGTTATCGGTGCAAAAAACATATCCAACTTTACATACCGCAGCGTTAAAAGTATTGCTTCCTTTCACAACTTCTTATCTATGCGAGGTTGCATTTTCGTCAATGATCGCAATAAAAAATAAATATCGCAACAAATTACAGCTATCAAACTCACTTCGCTTAAAAATAACAAATATAAAAGTAGATGTCGAAGATGTTATTGCAAAAAATAGAAAGCAGGCTCATTCATCTCATACATCCTATTAATTATTCTTAAATATGTGCGTTAAATAAATATGTAAATCAAAATTTTTAGCTTTTTTCTTGTTTTATTTACAGGTGGGTCGCGAAAACTTTGCGGTCTTAATAGTGGGTATCGACTGGTAAAAGTTTGCGAACCCCTGATCTAAAGGAATCAAAATCAATGCATGTAGACTGCACATACGACATGCGAATTCAGCCAAGCATCTTGGTATGACATTAGCTGCAAAACTTCACTGGAAAGCACGTCAAAAACAAGAGACAATACTTGGTATTCTTTCCAGATTTTCAAATATCTAAAAAAAATCTGGAAAGCTGAACAATTTTTTATTTGATAGATGAGCAAATATTTTAAAAAATTGGTTGCCAGATGGAGTGGTCAAGTTTTTTACTTAAAAGTACTTTTCTTACACAAAATTGATATTTTACATAATACATAAACCACATTGAAAATGTAATGAAGACGAAAAGTAACCACAAATTAAAAAAAATTATATAATTAAAATTCCAATAGGACATTCAAACATTAATTATTATAATCATTTAAATGCTATTAGCTACTTCGTAATAGGAAAGTTAATAAAAATTAGTTTAATATGTATAGTTGAAGGTGGAAAATGTATTTGTACTGTAAGATAGTAAATATTCATTAAAAAAAAGTTTATGAAAATTTTTAGAAATTAGTAAAAATTATCCACCATAAATATTAAACTACTCCGCAGTAATTTTGTTTCTCGGTATTCTTCTTTTTTTAAAGAAACACCGTTTGAAATATTGACGCATTTTCTGACATGTCATTTTCTCTCTTTTTCTGTGTTTTAGTAATAAATATTTGTTTTTAAATAATGTTTTTATGTCACCGAACTTTATTTAGCTAGGTCTAGCATAAAAATTTATGAAGCTGAACATACAACATAAACTCACAAAAAAAATTCTTATATTTTTTGAATTGGTTTTTCTATATTGAAATTATATAAAAAAAAATAATTGCATATTTTATATTTTTAGGGATTATACACAGTAAAAAAAAAAAAATCAATTAAGAAGTTATACAAGTTAACAGCGACAGAATTGATATTAATTATTCATACCCGTCCATAATGCCAATCGTTGATGTCGGGACGGTTATTAATATCTTTTTGGACTTTGAGTCACAGTTGAGAGTACTGTAACTCGCGTAGGTCCACTTTCATTTAGTTTACCACCACTTAATATATATTTACTAAATAATACTGATAGCGAGTAGGTGATTTATAGCAGGTTCAACTTTAATTCAGAGTACAAAAAGGTTTATTTATCCGTCCGGTACTTAACGATTGACTCTAAATGTGTTACGATTAATATATGAAACTTTTATCATATTAGTTTAAAAAACACTTTGTATTACTCTTTACTCTACCAGATTAAATTCAATAGCTTAGGCAAATTTTACACATACATTTTTTTGATTTATTATTTGAAGGACTTTATATTACGATAAGATAATTTTGTTTTTCTGAAAATTGTAATTTATCTGTAAACTAAGAATCCTATCCAAATGGTTATGTGACCTTTTTTTGGAATTTCTGATTGACTAAAACCAAGCGCACTTTTCCGTAAAATCGGAATTCCTTTGCGTATTTAAAAAATTTTTATTTGATTTTCCATTAATTCCGAATTCTCGGAATTCCTTTGCGTATTTAAAAAATTTTTATTTGATTTTCCATTAAATAAATTTAATGAGAAAATTTTAAACAGTGCAAAAGTAAGTATTTAAAAAAAAATCCTTTTTATAGTGTCCAGCCAATTTTCTAATGTTTAACTGTACGATTTTTTCCACTTTTTTTAATATAATATTTTATAATTCCTTTCTTTTATTCTTCTGTATATTCGTAATATGTATTATACTTATTTGTAATTCATCCAAATAAATTCTTTTAGTCTATTATCCTTGGATACATTTTTTTTTTTGCTGATAGATATATCTCTGATATATGAATTAAAATTCATATGAAAATCTTGTCCGTTTAGTCACAGAAAGAATTACAAAAAATTAAATATGTTTACAAACACAGAACAAATAATGTATAAGTATAAAATTTATGTAAAAGAAATAATATTGTCCAATTATTTCAATAGCCAAAGGCATCGTTGAAGCAAGAAACGATGTAAAAAATATTTTTCAGTCCGCCTGTGTGTGTTTGGATATGTAGAAGATTAATAGAGATCTCATCGTCGACAAGAACTTTATATGTATAATTTATTTATTTTTTTGCAGAAGTTTGTAACATAAAAAAAATTCATATGTATGTTACTGGTTTTTATATTTAATGAAAAGGACTTGGGAGAGAAATGAAAAAAAATGTATATAATAAAATAAATAAAAGAATATTCTTCTTAATATAACGAGTTATGTTATAATATTTATTATAAAATAATTGAAAAATTAATTTAAAGAGGAAAATTTTTTACTAATTTTTTATTTTGTTTATAAAACCAAACAGAAATTATGAACAAAATTATAGACGGCTGGGAATTTAAATCTGGAAAATATACGCTAAAAAGGAATTTTCTCTTCCCCAAAAATCTCATTACCTTTGCAAAGTATTCGTTATCGGTCGAATAAGTCAAAGACAAGGCATGCTCTGTGCTAAAATGTTACCTTAAACTTTAAGGTAACAATTAGGGATTGCAATACCGGTAATACCGAAACCGGGATTCCGGTATTACAGACAATTTAATAGACGGTATTAATACCGGTATTTTTACAATGAAAACCGGTATTTCGGTATTAAAAATCATTTTTTTATTTCAGTATATTTTAAATATCCTTGAGTACATTTTAAATATTTCAAGTACCATTTGATGTACAGTACGTTTCAGTTCAACATTATTTTTAGTAGTTGGCAAGTCTTTTTTGATTTTGACATTTAGAATTTCATAATAAAAAAAAGTAAATAACTGGAAGTTTTTTTTTATTTGCTACCTAGAATTGGTTGAATTTGGATTATGTAAAATATATTTTAATTTTTAATACATAATTAAAAATTCTTTTTTTAATATTTAGTTAATTTTTTAGCCCAGAAAATGGAAAATTATAATTTCGAAGAGAAATGCGGGGACAAAAACTCTGTATGGTTTTATTTCTTGAGAGAAAAAAATGGACAAATTGCAAAATGCAAAGAATGTAAAACTATTATCAAGTGTCAAGGAGGAAGTACTAGTGGAATGAGAACCCATCTACAAACTATTCATAAAATTAATTTATTAAAAAGAAATACTGAAAATGAACATGAAAAACCTGGTTCAACTGATAAATTTAAACAGTCCAATTCCATTCGCAAAATTTCAAACTATTTTCTACCGAAAAGTGATTCTTTACCTCAAGTAATAGCACGCATGACAGCACGTGACGGATTATCCTTTAGTATACTATGCACATCAAATGATATTAGAAAAGGACTAATTGCACGATCTTACGTAAATATTCCGACTTCCCCTAATACTATTAGAAAAATAGTTTTAGAGTTCGAAAAAAAGATTCGCCTTGTTATGGTTCAAGATTTTTCATGTCGAAAATTGCGCGGTGAAAGATTTAGTTTGACGTTAGATGAATGGACTTCCTTTAAAAATAGGAGATATTTAAATATCAATGTTCATTTTTCAGATAAGAAATTTTGGAACCTCGGTTTGGTACGGATACATGGATCATTACCTGCTGAAAAGTGTACGGAACTTATCGAAAGAAATCTTCGAGACAATGGGCTTTCATTAAGCAGAGATATTGTGTCTCTAACAACAGATGGGGCTGCAACCATGATTAAAGTAGGAAAACTAATTAAGGCCGATCAGCAATTATGTTTTGCACATGTTATTCAGTTGGCAATCATAGCAGTCATTTATAAGCGTCATGAAAATTTCGAAGTTGCTGAACAAAATGAAACTGAACCTGAATCCGACACAGAATCCTATGATGATTATACAGAAACAACTAATTTTGAGGATGAAAGCCTTAAAACTGATAATTCAAGTAACTCCTATATCTTAAATGAAAAATTAGGTCCATTAATTGCTAAAATACGGAAAATAGTTAAAATATTTAGACGCTCCCCAACGAAAAACGACGATACTTTACAAAAATATGTAATGGCTGACTTTGGAAAAGAAATTGTATTAGTTTTAGATTGTAAAACTCGATGGAGTAGTTTATTTAACATGTTGGAACGCTTTCGTAAATTAAAAAACTGCATTCAAAAGGCTCTTATCGATTTGAATTTAAACACAGAACTTAGTTTTAACGATCATGAGTTTGATATAATTGAAGCAGTTGTTAAAGCTTTATTACCAGTTAAGTTAACTTTAGAAGCCTGTTGCCGAAGAGATGCAACTCTTTTAAGTGCAAATGCTGCTTTTGATTTTATGTTCAAGGAACTTGCTGCTCAGAATACATTTATAAGTAATGATTTACAACGTGAATTAAAAAATCGTATTTTACAAAGGCAAACTGATATGTCGAATGTTTTATACTATTTGCATAATTTTAAAATCGAAGATGATGATAATGGGGGTATAGAACATAATGTAAAATTCACTAGTCGAATTACTAAATCAAAAATAATAATAATTATTGAAAAATTATTGAGAAGACTTGACAATACAGAAGAAGAAAACGGAAATAATTGTGATATCTTATCTTCAGATTCAGATTCTGAACCAGAAGTATTGCTTCATATGCAAATGCAGGACATGCTGCAACTTATTATAAAAAATAAAACAGAACCAAAAAAACCCAAAAGAAGAACAAATAGAAATAATTATACAAAAGTTGTCCGGCAAGAGATTACTTATTTTGAGGAAGAAAATATTAGAGGAAAACACTTACAACTTGTTTATAATTATTTATTATCTATACCACCAACAAGCATTGAATCGGAAAGGGCATTTTCAGCATCTGGTATTATTTGCAGTAAATTACGATCCAGGTTAGATGATAAAAGCGTGAATGCATTAACATTTTTAAAATCATATTTCAACAACAACGAAAACGATCAATATTGAAAATACTTCTTTATGCTATTTTATTTTTTTACATACATTTTTTTATGATATGTTCACATTGAAGTATTAAATTCGTACAAAGTATTTATTGCACATGGATTCTAAGCAATAAATACTGTACAATGTACAATGTGATTTAAAACTGTCATATTTTTGTTATACTAAATTATTTTATATAATGTTATGTTTTCAATATAATTTGAATTTTGAATTAAATATTTGTTTTTTTAGTTGAAATGAAATTTTTTTTTAATCACATTGAATTATTTTTAATACCGGTATTAATACCGGGATCCCGGTATTGAGCAAAAATAATACCGAAATACCGGTATTGTTTTTTTGGTCCGGTATTGCAATCCCTAGTAACAATTAGTAAAATAGTCCTAAAGTCTAATAATATTATAGTTATTAGACTTTAGAGACTTATAATATTAGTCTAAAGTCTAATAACTTTAAGGCTTAAAGTATTGGAATCCGATCAGAATTGTGTATTTAATGTAGATGTAGATGTAGAAGTTATGATATGAGATGATTCGAATCTAAACAACAGAGATAAGTTTTCGGGTAAAAAATAATTGGAAAAGTTCGAAGAATACGCCTTCCCAATAAATACATTAATATAATACCTATATTGGTGTATTCAATTCTCTATAGTCTATCTCTATAGTTTTAACGAAATTAATTTCAATTCAACACAACACTGGCATGTGAATTAACCCTGTTTATATTAAGGAATGAATTTATAGTTTTTAACATAAAAAATAAACGTTTTTTCTTCGAAATAGGTATCTTTCCTTAAATTATTAAATAATTTTTCTGCCATAATATTGGATCAGAAATATTACATTCAGCTGTGATCAATATCCGTGAAGATTTAAATAGAATTGTTATGTTAGACAAATTGACAGAAACAAAATTATAATTAACCGATTGTACAACTTTTTCGGGATGACCAAAGTACTGTTCCAAAATGAATTATCAGTTTTTTTTTACGGTAGAATTTTCTATGGTCTTGTGTATCATCCTTAAGCAATTATTTTGAAATTTTAAATTTAATAATTTTCCTTAAATTTTTGTAAAAATGAAATTAATTATGCCATAATATTATTTTAGAACCTAACTCAGTTTAGTTTTGACAAATGAAGAAGGTTGTAAATAAATTGATTGACTTTGCTACTTAAGATATATTTAAGGATTCTGAAATGAAAATTATTCTATCTGATATGTTATAACAAAATTAATTTTTTTTAAATGACAGTTAAAGATATTATTTTCCAGGTTACAAAAAGAAAAAGGATATAAGGATAAGTTTCTTTAATTTAAGGTTAGATAAAAGAATAAATAATTTGTCAAATAATAAAATGAAAGGATTAAATTTGATATTTTAATGTTCCAGAAAACCGAATATTTTAAACCAAATATAGTTCACTGTTCAAGAACAAGAATGTAGACTAAATGGGTCATCAAGACGTGTGACTATAAAATCTGCAACCAAACTCTGTAAAAAAACCAAATTCTGAAAAATTATATAGAAAAGTAAATTTTTTAGGCAAGAAAAAGTAATACCTGCTCGAATTGATAACAAACTTAACTTAGTTATATTTATAGCGCGAACGATTAATTGTATTTTAAACTAACCTGTACTTATTTGGCAGCACGATTAGAATCATAAGGAGTAACTGTTTGGCAAAACAACGACAGAGAAAAGAAAAACTAAATACAGAAATTAAGCAAATTTTCGAATTCTAATTGAACATTTCAGGTTAAAAATTAACCATCATTTTGGAAGATTTCATTTTCAAAACTTCGTAGAAATTTATTATTTTTATGTAAAACATTAAATTTAGGTTTACACATTTTTGGATCATTGAATAAATATGCTAGAAAATTTTCCTTCTGTTTGAAAAAAACCATCTTAAATACATATACATTTGTTTTTGACATACAAAACGTGGGCTGTTTTTATTTCCTAAGATTTTTTTTTTCAAATTTACATTATTGTTTTTTCTAAGAAAGCTTTTTTTACGGATAAAATAGCTGCCAGTTTTTTTTAATTGATTATTTTTACAAAGAAAATGATTAATTTTCTGGATTAAGAGATTTTATTGAGAAAGTTTATAAAATTTTGTATTTGAATTTTCATTTTTTTAAAGAATTAAAATATTAAATTTTTTAAATAAAATACTATAAAAACGATTTACCTGAAGGAAGATATGCTACAAAAGTAATCACGGATATTCGTAATTTTTTTTACCTTGAAAAGTTTTGTATATTTAAGTAAATTTATGGTGCTACATTATTTATTCGTATTATTTAATAAATTAATATATTTAAATATATCTATGTATATTTTCAAATTTTAATTTCGACTCAAAATTGAAAGTAAAAACTCAATCATGTAAAAATTTATGTACTTATACAGTCTAATTTTTAATTCTCTCCACGAATGTTTACAAAAAATTTAAAAGCTGAAAAATAAATTAAAATAAACATACATATATGTTTTTAATATACATATATGTCATTAAATTTTAATAATTTTAATTATAAAAAATAAAATAAACAAATCGTTCCAAAAGCATTTTGGAAATTTTAATAACACGAGTGCAACATTTACATTACTATTAAATTCTGCAGTTATTAATTTTTTGTATTTTTCATTTTAAATGGAAACATTTCGCATAATTATTTTACTGCTCATATTGCAATTCGTGTAGTTGCCGTTGACTGTGCATAAAATGAAGCCAGTGCAGCTGAAAACGATTTTGAGTACCCAAGCTCGCCGGATTGTAATGACTTAAGTAATATCAAATATTATTTCTTGAAATTGATATTTTCTGTATTTTACTTAACAAATTCAAGTAAGTTTAATAATTTTATTATATTTTAACATTAACCCTTTCACGGCCAATAGTTTAAAATGATATTTCGAAAATTGACACACAAACTTAACTGCATTTACCGTCTTGCTATTCCAAGAATATTTTTTTTCCATACATAACGGAATTTTTTTCTTATTTTAAAAACCTACTTACGTGGGACATAGAGATTGTAAGTCTTGTCATAAAACCCTACGATTTAAATGACAGCATATGCCGTCATGTCCCATTACAATATATATTTATGACGGCATATGCCGTCTTGGCAATTAAAGGGTTAAAGTAATAAATAACAATTTATCATATATAATAGCATAGGGTCATGTGGCTTCAAGAAAATGCAAAAAAAGCACTTCAGTGATTTTATTGTAATGTGTGATTCATTTAGATTTAGAGCAGTCCTGTGCAAACTGCGGCCCGCGGGCCGCAAGCGGCCCAATAAAGAAATCTGCGGCCCTTTTTAAAAAAAAGTGTTCATACAAATTTTGATACAATATGTAATATATATGTAATCTATGGTTATGCAGTTTTTTTTTTACTAGCAAAATTTAAAATAAAAATTTTCTAGTAAAAATAATTTACAGTAAATATTGAAAATGTACCAAGTGAATTACAAATGGAAATTATTGATTTGAAATCAAACTCAGATCTAAAAGATATTTTTCAAGAAAGTGATGTTATTGAATTTTATAAAAAGTACGTGAATACTGATAAATTTCCAATGCTGAGAAAATTCGCCTGCAGAATTTTATCTTTATTTTCCACAACTTATGTCTACGAACAATTTTTTTGTTTGATGAAGATGACAAAAACAAAACATAGAAATAGTTTAACAGATATTCATCTTAAAAATTCTTAGCGATTGGCTGTTACAAAAATCACGCCTAATATTACAGAAATAATGAGTAAACACCAATTCCACAAATCACATTAAAATTATTGCAATATATTTTTATATACTTTTAGTAGTAATAACTAAAAATAAATTTTTCCTATTCAAAATCAAATACTAAACTTATTTACTTTCTATTCTAAAATCATTTTATTAGTTATAACATTTCATGCGGCCCGCTGATATACCCGAGTTGTAAGAAAGGCACATATACCAAATAAGTTTGCACTATAATAAAAAATTCTTAAAAAATATGAGGTTTTTTACTTTACAAAACAGCAAAAAGAAATTCATGCATTTTTTAAAATTAAAGTCAAATTTATAGAGAAAAACATTTAAGCTCACTGACACTGTTTTTTTTTAATTGCATCAATATTGAACTTGGAACTTGAAATTGAAACTCGGGTGAAAAAACACAAAAGAACAATTTAAAAAGACATTTCGAATGTGTACATCCGAACTATTCACCAAATCTGAGTGATGAAGGACTTAAAGCTCATGCTAAGAATCTCAGTGACAAGTCATCAAAATATTTTCACATGGCGAGATAAACTGCACGAAGCAGCTACAAAAGGTAGCGTTTATGTATCTTACAATATAGCTAAACACGGAGAATCGTTTTCAGAAGGTGATTTTAGAAAAAATTGTATGGTAGGTGTTTCTAAATTTCTGTTCTCTGTGATGACCCAAAATAAAAGGTCATCGAGATCACAGCTAAGTGTTTGTTATCAATACTAAGAATTTCAACAAGTAATTTTGATCCAGATATTGAAAAATTAGGCAGTAATTGTAAACAACTATATCGTATTAAATAAAGATGTTCTACTTAAATTTACCTATTTATTATTACAGTTTAACTTAACTTTATTTCAACTTTTTAGAAGATCATTTTATTGGCCCGCGAGGAATTTTCTAATTGGATAATGGCCCGTTAGTCGAAAAGTTTGGCCATGGCTGATTTAGAGGTACTTATTTCAAAAAAAAAAAAACATTTAATTTTATCAGATACCATTCTT
Organism: Empis livida; assembly: GCA_963932195.1. NCBI lineage: Eukaryota > Metazoa > Arthropoda > Insecta > Diptera > Empididae > Empis > Empis livida. Next base: position 17,397,473 of record OZ010647.1, read on the forward strand.
TACATTTATATTTTAAAGATTATTTCTTTCAAATTTTGGCCGTAACTGCGGATAACATGGTCCATTCTGCAGATCCAATTTTGGATGAGACGTTCGAGCATTTCTAGTGGTATTTAGCTAATGACGGGAATAATATTGGTTTCATCAATCGTAGCCGGCTTATCCATGTAGACTTTGGACTTTACGTATTCCCAAAGAAAAACCTCTAGACTGTATAAATGTTAATGTTGATGTACGTATGCTGATTTTAATTCCATTAATATTTTTTATTTAATCTTTATGCACAAAGTTAAATAATGTGTTCTCATGAACTTGATTTCCGTCGAAAATATTAATATCAGTCTTCTAAATTATAGTCAATTATAAAGGTTATGCCTTGAAAATAACTTAGATTTCATTTAAAAACTGCAGTGTATCTTCTCACTGAAATTATATCGATTTATATTTAAAAATTCATTTTTAATCTTTTTGGTTGAAGTTAGTATACCGGAAGGAAGGACCTTTATTTACTGGGTTTATACAAATTTCTCCAAATCTTTAGCATTTTGCACATTAAAAATTCATGTTTTGTTGACAAAAAATGTTTCCATCGAGCACAAACACAAACACACATACCGTATTTGGATTACGATAGCCTTTAAAGTTCTTATAAATTCCCAGTAAAAAGATATTTCAATATATTCATAATCCAAACATTTTTATTTCAAAGATATTTCAACTTAACATAAATCGAAAACAGGAAAAAATGTAAAAATCAAAATCCTAAAACCACATCCAACACACACACAAGGAATATGTTTTAATGTTGTATATTTATAATAAAATAAAATTGTCTACAAAATTAAATATTTAAAATGGTAAAAGATAAACTAAAAATAGATCATTTTTCAAAAGTTCTTTTCAGTAGACATTATGATTATTTTTCATTTTATCCTTAATTCGTAACAGGAATGATAAACACTATAAATATTTTATTATTTGTGGAATAAAGAATCTTCTACACTTTTTATGTCCTATTTATGTCAAGAAAATTCTTCAGACTTATTCAGACTTTTTTATACATATTTATCAACTTATTGTTTCGTAGTTATTATGAATTTTAAAAATGTACGTTATTTATAAAAGATATTTTTTTGTGTATTTTGTGAAAATAGATAAATTAACTAAATTTTTTTATGTTTCATATATTGGAGAGTAAAAGTTATGCAATCAAATAAATTAAGATATGTGTTCGTAAAATTGTTTTAAAAAGTATTGCAAAACTTTCAATATATGCATTTAAAGTGCTCTCATTTTTAAAATTTAAATATTGGCCGAAAAAGAATAGTTTAAAAATGTAGATATACGAATATTCTTATATCTACGGTTTAAGTTAATTTAAATATACCTCTTTAGTATTTTAGATTCATAAAAATATGTGATCAAATTAAAGTTCAACTGAATATTTTTATAAATTAACTTACAAATTTCTAATAAAAATAATGTGTTTTTTTTCTTCCTTTAAATAAAAAAATGTACTCTGCTGCAGACCATGTAATCATAAAAAAAAAAACATTTTTGTTAAATATGTTTTCGAAGTCTGTTACAAATACCATAAAGACATAAGAAATTTTCTTAAATACTCGCTTTATCACGAAAATATTCTTACAAAACACGTATAAGATTAAGTGAATTTATTTTTCTGGGTTGTCATGGAAAATAAAATAAAAAGGTTTATAAAAAAAGGGATGTAAATGACGGTGTTAGATTCAGTAAAGTTTTTGGAAATAAAAACATTTAACTGATACTTCAATTTATTCGCTTACGAAGCTTAAATTTCCGTAAAAATAACAAATACTTTTCAAATAAAATGTGAAAAATGCTTATATAAAATTCTTTAGTTGGTTAACAGGAATTAAGTGTGTTTTTTGTACTGTCACTTTATTTGCGCTAATTTTATTGTCAGAAGACGAATTTTTCTAGTTGTCTTTTCTAAGCTGAGATGTGGGAGCCAGGTGAACACTATGCTTCTTAAGAGATAAGAGCTTAGAGTAAAAACTTTAGGGCATGTTTAATGGTCTCGGTTGGATTCTTTATTTCTAAACACGTAACAGTACATTGGGATTAATTTAAATTTTGGTGTAGTGGTATCTATACATGATATAGTGATAATAGTGCCCAATATTAACATAGATTTTGTAGATACATTTCAGTCATGCTTAAGCCAACTATGAAGAATAAAGTCACAAATTCGTGTTTCTGTAAATATTACATTTTAATTAATTTTTTTCTTTTCAAATAAATTGTTTCCTTAAAATTTCTTTTCCAGAATTTTCTTGGAAAATCCTAGTATTTCTTTACACTATACACTAAGAGTAATAAAGTATTTTTTACTTTACTCTTCGAAATTTCATTTAGAAATATTTTTTTTTTAATAATTTGTTGATAGTTTTTTGAGCAAATGTTTCGAAATTTAATGTGAAAAGTTTCTAAAAAAAAATGTAAAAAGTGTCAAAATTTCTTATATTTTTTAATCCTAAACTTTTCATTTCGATAGAAATGAAAAGACAAACTTGGCAAGATAAACTTCTGTTGAAGGTTCAACAGATAATCTTTAGAGTAGATATGCTTTAAGCTAAAAAAAAATGTTTTGTGGGTGTTTTAGTTTTATGCATTTTTAAAATTTTTTAACTTTTGCATTTTTGTTTTTTTTTTACATATTTTTATAATAAATATTAAATTAGGTAAGGATGTAAATAGATGAAAAGATAAAAGTTTAGATAGAAATTTACTATTATAAAACTTTATTTCAACGAGAAGTTTGTGTTTTTAAGAAAATGCCATTACTAACATGGCCACCTGAATATGTAGTTTTCACTTGTAGGAGGAATTATATTTAAATTAATATTAGAATTTATAGTAATTAAATTTCTCAAAAATTAACTAAAATTAAAAGAATTTAATGTTGATTTTTACATTACAAGGTAGAAAACATCGATATTTTAAATATTTAGAGCTCAAAATTAGTTATATGGGTGAATATTTCAAAAGGCTGATTTTTTATGGCTCAAAATGGCATATAGCTGTCTATATTGGTGATTTTTTTACGATAAAAACAAGTTAATTAGCAAGTTATCCCAAACGTCAATACAATTTTGGCATTTTTAAGGATTTTGTTTTGGGAATGACCAATCACCATGGAAATGACAAGTATACACCACGGAAGTTTATGTACGCGCAATTTATGTACTTTATTGAAATCAGTATGCTTTCAGTTTTCCTAGAAGCCAGATCTAATAGAACACAAAATTGTATAAAAAATTTGAATTTTTTTCTTCCAATATTGATCCGAGATGTTGTGGACTGAGTTAAAAAAACAAACTTTTATGGAAAGGACATTGAGGTTCACAGAGACACTAAGTGGTTCCATCTAAATCTGGTATTAAGCACGATATTTTAAATTATAGAGGTATTCCTGTAGTAGATCTGAAGTTTGGTCTCTGGACCAACAAGTGGATATTGTAGAGTAGAATCGGTTCAATGCAGAACTGTTAAGTTTTTATTCTTCGGTTACTTGCTGAGATTGACACGTAGATCGTTATAGATTTCTATTCTAAATAAATGTCGTACCATTGTATAAATAGCATTGCATTGTATTTATACAAATTGTATTTGTACATCGACTTATTTCCGGTTTAAACGACTCTTCCTGTTTCTAGTACAGATAAACTTTAATATTAATATTCGGTCAATAAGGTTAACTTTAACTTTACGAATTGAAAATTGGGGTTATAAACTTCAACTAAAACGTGCACTGAAATTATCATCGTCTTGTTTTACTAATTTTATTAATTTATTTGTATATGTATTTTTGGTTTTTTTTTGTTCTATTGCATGCTTACTTATAATAAGTTTCGCTGTAGTGTCACTGTTCATATGACAATTAAGTGTAAAGATAATTAACTACACTCAGTTTGATTGTGTTTGTATAACTAAAGCATAGTCTTTTATGATTTTAGTTATATTTTTTTTAAATTTTGTGGTAGTAGGTTTCTTCTTGTTCCTATTTCGTATACATTTAATTTTCATTTTTAGCTTGAATCAAGTGGTAACAACTGAGGGAAATACTGGCGTTCTTTTCAGAAACCTGATGGAAATGGTAACGTCTTATTTGCGTACCTCAAGTCAGTCATGTTAGTCCGACTTTTTTTGTACCAGTATATTTGTAACTTATGGTATTTTTACAGTAAATGATAATATATTGGAAGACATAACCATAATTAAAGATTGGTATGACTATAAAATATATTTCTTCTAATTGTTGTTTTATTGAAAAAAAAATAACAAAGATATTTCCATGATATTTTTACCTTAAATATACTTTTCATATAACTAGCTTATTCTATCATGAAGTATGAAGCGACAGCGATATGCTATTCATATCAACAAATTGGAAAATTTTTAGATAACTTTTTCCAGGTTTTGTTTTAGTCACTTTTACCCCCAACTTATCATGTTCATGTAAAGTTCCACGTTAAATAGCTTGCTTAAGGTTGGTATAATTACGAATAAATTTGATTGTATTTGTTCAGTTTAATAATTTAAGTCGAAGTTCATTACCTTCAAGAGTAAAGTTATTTTTTATTACAAACATTCATTAAAATAAAACATTAATTATTATAATTTGAATATTAATGCCATACTCTTTTGTTATTATATAATTTTAGATTTTGGTGCTCCTAATTACTATTGATTAGTCAGACTAAGGGCCGAATTAATAAATCACACTTGAATTTAGTTGGACTTAAGTGTATGATTTCGTATTTATAAACAATACTTAAGAGCCACTTAAGTAATGATCATAGCACACTGAAATTTAAGAGCCTCTTAAATTTCATTGGCAGTATTGTCAGCTTTAAATAATAAAATTTGACACCTGTAAATTGTCAAATTAAATATGTAATTATCAAATAATTATTAATAATTGTCAAATAAAAAAAAATAAAAATATTTGTCTAAATTAAATTTTTAAAAAAATATATTTTTTATCTGAAATAATTTAATCACTTCTGCTGTCAATTTGTTTCGGTTATGACGGATTATTTTTTAGATTAGTGTTATCAACATAAATAGAAAAATCATATTACCAACATTTCAATTTAAAATTATGTCAATACTACCAAAAAAACTGACCAAAAATTGTACAATATAAGTGTGCTTTATTAATACGAAAAATAATCGCAAACTTATTCAAGTATTTACTTAAGTATTCACTTAAGTGTGATTTATTAATTCGGCCCTAAGACTAATTTAGTCTGTAAGAATTTTATTTCCGATAGGCAAATTGAAATAAGTAAATGTAAAGATAATGAACTACATTAACAGATTGTATACATAGTCAAGTTATACAAAATCTATTTATGTGCTCATTATTTTTACCTTTACGTATACCTAGTTTGGCTTTAAATTATATGCTTTAAAAATTAAAATAGTTGTGCTAATATTTTACATTTATATTTTGTCTATCCTTGAAAGTTTAGATTCTATATATACATATATGTATGTAATAGTTTTTTTTAGGTCAAGTTAACATTTTTTAATCTTAAAGACAATTTTATAAAAACCAAATTAATGTTTTTAAAATCAAAATAAATATTTGTCAAGTCAACTTAAATTTTTTAGATTTCAAATTAACGTTTTTTAAATTCAAATTAAATTTTTCCAAGAAGATATAGTAACATAAATACCGGAATTTTATTTCATAAGAAATCGTTAAATTCAAGATATTTTCAAACAAACTTATTTTGTAGTAATTTTAATAGTTAATAAGAAAATTTACTTAATTATTTAATTGTGCATTATAAACATTCAATATTATGTTATAAGTAAATCTAAAATGTAGTAAAGCAATTAGTTGAAATATTTATTTGCATTATAATTAAAATAATTTACATATAGTCGAAAATCAATGCAATGGATGTCCTGCTGCAGGCATTTGCAATTTCATGGAAATATCGATGTATTATAATTGGCAGACTTGCCAAAGCTTCTTTTATAACATTAACTAAATTGTAAATTTAAACTACTTTCTGAATCAGGCAGAGCCAACAAATTTCTTGCAGTCAATTTGTTTTTTGTGAAAATTTTTTCTATCGGATTAAGCATCGCTGAATATGGGGAAAGGTAAATTAATTGCTAAACCTAAACACAACAACCATCTTTAACGCCATCTTGGGAAAATGTAATTTGAATAAAAAAAAACGTTAATTTGAAATTTAAATTTGAATTTAAAAAATTTAAGTTGAAATGAAAAATATTTATTTTGATTTTAAAAAACGTCAACTTGGTTTGATAACGATAATAAAATAATTAACGTTAAAAATTTCGATTGAAAGTCAAAAAAATTAGTTATAGAATCAATTGTTTCGGTTAATAATTGATACATTTTTTATTATAAATCGAAACGTTTTCAGCGAGCACACAGTGACAATTTCAATGCGTTTTTCAAACGTTACGAATTCCCCGACACACGTGCAGTTTTATCGTCTTGGAGGAATGCTGATAACAATAAACGATCAATTTACCTGCTGTGATATTCCACTTAATATGATTGAGTATAATATTGAATATTGACATATTATTAGTATTTGCTGGAATTATTTTTCTTCATTTTAAAATCAGTGATTTTTAAATGATTAATTATTATTTTCTTTATTTTGCTTATAAAGACCGACGGTGGCTTAAGTGGTAGTGTGCTTTAGGTGAACCCATTGAAAAGTTGTTCTTTAATTTTTCATTAATTCCCGTCCGAGACATCGATGTTGGTCTAAGTTTACTCCGCTTTAAATGACTACCAGTAATAAAATTATAATAAAATGTACTTTAAGACTGGGAAAAATGCTAACGGCCGAGGCCATTTGCTAACAACAAATGTCTCACTAATAAAAGCTATTAGCTTGTTGCAATTAGAAGTTTCTTCACTAAAAATAAATGTATGGTTCGGAATCCATATAAAAATTATTAGGTCCAAATTGCAATAAAATGTTAGGATACCCTTTAAGCGAGGCCCATACTCCTCACCGCTAAAGGGAGAGAGAGAGGTCTGCGGCTCCAATGCAGCTTTTACTCATAATTATTTTAATTAGAATAGTTAATTTTTGTTTTTAACTTAAACCGAATTAAAATTATAATTATTCCAAGTGGTTGATAAACACTTATGTTCACTATGGATGTTCTCTCGGAACCCACCATTAAATTCTTAAAAGGAATAATTGATTTGCGTCTTTTATAATAAATATAATAAATTAATAAATGTAAAGTTAACACCTTTAATTACATATTTGAGCTTTTTCATTAGTAAGTAAAATATCCATTTTAATACTTTAGTTTAGAATGATAAATTGCGTTAAATACTTTGAATTTGATTCTGATTGTTTCGTGTCCTAACAAGCTGTAGGATATTTCTAAGTCCAAACCGTAAATAACTGACAATACCTGCTTATTACGAACAGACATATATATAACCGGAGGGTCACACATAAGGTTTTCAGATATTAAATTGAAAAGTTGTTCTTTAATTTTTCATTAATTCGCCCGAAATGTATTCATGCATTTGCAAGTCATTTATCGACTATAATATTTTGAAAATTATATAAAATAAACACAAACAGACAAAATCACTTTTCTTTTCTATCACTTCTCTTCACCGGATAAATCTCTGGCAAATATTATTTTTGGTTTTTTTCTGTTTTATTTAAGATTAGGCTAATCTTTTTGCATTATATTTGATTCAATATTAATTTAAAAGCTAAATTAATCGAGAAAGAATTTAAAGAATTTAAATTGATTTTAGACAAATGCATTAAATTAAAATATCTAAAGTTTATTAGCGGTCGAAAAATTAATTACAATAATTATTTTTAATTGATTTTACAAAATAATTTCAATTAAATTAAATCAAAGATTATTTTTTTATCTCTTTAAATTGAAAATGTTTTGAATATCAACCATAAATTTAAAATAAAATCTGCGCATATATTTTTTATGCTATCGCAATTTTCTGAAATATTGAAAAAAAATTATTATCATTACTTAAAATCAATTGAACACAGTTTTATTAAAAAGACCAATTGATATTAATGTTTTTTTTTAACTTTAATTATAACTAATTTTCACAATTTTTAAAATAGTAAGAAATATTTTAAAAATTATAACATTCGGCCTTCATATACGACCGAATGTTATCGTTAAATTGATCAAATTCAGATATTCACATTCAAAGCTTAAATATGAATTTTATTTAAAATCAGTTAAACGAAATTTGCTCTGCAGTCAGTGGTCCACAAACAAAGCGTCATACGGTGGCATCATAGTAAAATCTGATAATTTATGTTTTCAAAATCTAAGTTAGTGGGTTTCTGTTAAATTCTAGACTCAGTATACAGAGTGTAATTTACATAACGGTCGGTAAAAAAACATCACCATAATTTACTATCGTTACTCAATTCTACCCATAATTAAAACCATTTTATTTATCTTATGCAGCGTTTTTTTTATTTAGTAATTTCAAAAAAATAGAAATATGATTTTCCAATATTGGATCTTTAAGTATATTAATTTATATTTTCAGAAAATGCAGATTTTAGTTCGTGGTTTTCTGTAAAAAAATTTAATCAATATTTTTAACATAACATGTGTATTTTAAAATGTTGATGTTATTCCGTACACAATTTTAGTAAAATAAATGTTTTAGTAAATATTTTTAGTAAAAATTAAGTAAAAATGAATGATGGCTATAAAGTAGAAACTGTTGAATTATTTTACTAGAACTTAAAACCGCTGTAAAAAGTCTATATTAAATAAAAGTTTAATAATTTAATTTTCACTCCATATACATAAACATATAAGCAACATAAAAAAGCATTAAAAGCTTTCTCTTGTATCATTTTAATCTATATAAATTGTCGTGTCGTACCTTTATTATCAAAACGTTAACAAAAAGAAATAATCATTTAAATATTCCCAGCCACAACATTTTGTATTTAAATTTTATTTATAATTTTATTGCGACCCGAAAAATCTATCAACATATAAAATGAAACGAAAAATTATGAAAACCTAATTACTGTCCAACATACAAATTTATAAATTTTGATACATTGTCTATTTATAGATTTTGCATTAAAGGATAATGAAGAACAATAATATTTTGTATCATAATGTTTTTTGGTTTCAAAATTTTTAATAGATTTTATACACTCAGACCACAATTGTTGTTATTATTCTTTGTGGCTTATAGATACTATTTATTTTCCAAAATTTAATTTAATTTAAAAATATTTGTTTTCAATTAAAAGATATTTTTTTTTGTTTAGACAAGGATATGCAGTTTTATGACAATATTTCGAGACTATCGAAATTAGTTTTGCTAGTGATTTGAAATATTCAAAAATAATATTATACCAACCAAAAAAATAAAAGGTTTTTTAGTTGGAAAATTCGAAATATAGTTTTAATTTAAGTTTCTGATTAATATTTTTGTGAAAAACAGAATTTTCTTTGAGATTAGCATGATTATAATAAGAATATGCTTTAGCTAAACATTAATTGAATCAAAACACAAGGAATTATTTAATAATATTTTTTTTTTATATGGAAGATGTCAGTTTTTTGAAGCATCTGATTATTGAAATTTTATTAGTAAGTATCAAAGATTATAAAAAGGATACTGAAGAATTTATAATTCAATGAAATCGATGCCAAATGTCTGGGATATCATAATTAACTTTATATTAGTTTCATACTAAAAGGAATGATTTCGATTTTTAAGACCAGCTTTATTTTTCAAAAATTATGTTATACTTAATGCTGTAATGTTGTACCTTGAATGTAATTTTGGAATATTTTCCATTTATGAAAATAAAACAAAATTTACACAAGATTTTTTTTCTGTATACATTTTCTCCTGTCGTTTCTTTATACAATAGCCATGCATTTATTGCAGCTGAATTGAGAATATTGAAAAATAATTGAAGAGGTCATCATTTTTTTTAGTCATAGCCAAATATTGAGAATTTTTTCCCTTAATTGTGAACACAGCACACAGTATGGCTATGGCGAGGGATGAAAATCGTAGTAAACTATCTTTTTTTGTTTGGGAAGTTTCCGTAATTCTCTTATATTTCCCCTGATAGTTCCAGCTAAAGTAGTTTTTTTCTAATAGTTTTGATGCTAGTGATTTGATAGTAAAAACAATTGTCAGTCGTTATATTTCTGCCTGAACCGGTAAATTGTTCAATTAACAATTTACCGGTTTAGGCAGAAATATAACGACTGAAATATAACGACTGCCTGAAGCTGTAAATTGTTCAATTAAGCTCGAAAAAGCACTCAAAGGAGTTGACGCCTGCTTTGTTGCGACCTTAGCCAAATACGGGTATAATATATCCAAATACCCATATAATACATATTTATTAGTGCGAGAAGACGCCACCCGAAATTTCATTCCGAATTTACCGGTTGTTTTCGGCAAGTACTGGTTCGCCTATAAAATACTAAAAATGACTGACAAAACACAGCTAAATTAAGAAAATAACCAAAAAAAAATGGGCAGTGTAATATCGACTTATAAAAATTCGGGGAATTCCCAAATTATTTTTATAATATACTTTTATATTGAAAACGTTCAATTTCCCAACAAGTCAAAATGGTATATTAAGGTATACTACAATACATACGTATCTCGGAAAAATGGGAATGGAAGAAAAAAATAATTTCTAATATTATTAAATACATAGTTTTAGGAAAAGTCATAACATTATCAGGAAATATTCCAATACTCGAATATTTCGACGAATATTATACAATATTCGGTCCCCGAATATATTTAAATCAATTTTCACGAATATCGAATATTTTGTATTCACTTATTTTTTCGGATTTTGCTGCATGAACTTTCCCAATTTTATTTGCTGCTACGTATCTGGCTAGAAAACATTTATTACCACCTTACATAGAAAAATAATTGGCAACATCATTGATTTACAATGATTATTTACAGAACTTAAAAATAGAATGGATTTGGTAAAACAAAACTTTTAGTGGGTTTTTTTTGTATGTTATGTCCTTTATATTGGATGTGCAGGATATATTTTCCAAATGGCACTGAGTAAATCTGAATAAATTAATATGTTACTACAGTTGAAATTTTTCCAAGAGTATATAACAGATTTGTAAATAGCGAAGAAAGCTGCTGAAAAAATTGAGGGGTGTTGAGATATATGCTGTTTTAATGTTAAATCTATCTTTATATTTTTAGTAAGCCAAAAAGGAAATTTGGTAAACTTTGCAGTATGAAATGTTAAATTATATGGTATATTGTTGTAATCAAAATTATTTTTGACTCTAACATAAAGAGGTTAGAAATTCTTGCGTCTAATTTTTAATTTGATTATAAATATTAATGTCTAATTAATGGATGATATTCAAATTATAATACTTTTATACCATATAAAATAAGCTGCTTTTTCCTTCTTAAACTCAAGGATATCATATTTCAGAAATTATAGCTAAACTAATAATGGGGCTAGATATAAAAGCTGAAGTAGCTAAACATACATACACCAGAATTCAGAATTATCGAAGCATAATCTAGAATTGGAAATATATTATCATATCAAGTATTCTTAATAACATTTTGCCATTCGATATAGAAAAAGGCATGGCATTAGCTTTATTTAATGAACAACTAATTTCACACAAAATATTTAATTTATTTAAAGTATCTTGCAGATATTTTGTAATATTGTTTTCAAATTTTCATTGAAATTAAAATTGCCATTCAACATATTGAATCGGCATATAATAGAGAATTAATAAACTGGCCAACATGATCAAATATATACTATTTATCATAATTGTGAATAATGTAATACTAATGTAATAATAATAATATTTCTTCAGATATGTGGTTACCTAAGTGCATATTTTTCGATTTTTCTGTAGATATTAAAAATTTATTGAAAGCAAAATTTTCCATAATTTCTGATTCAAAGAATGCCAAATTATCAAGAGTTCTTCTTAACTTTTAGCAACAGTTTGTGAGTGAAATTGGCCGATTACCTAGAATTTTAGATTATTTCCGGGTTTCAAAATTGTAATTAAAAGTCTTTTTTGCTAATTCTTGGGAAATTCTTCATTACCCCAAAGCAGTTAAAGAAATTTAAATCATTTTGTCCGAGGTATTAAATTTTTTAGCATGTCATAGAGTATGTTAGCGGTACCAGGTGTGCTACCTTTGCAGCTTGAAATAAAACATTTTGTTGAAAATTGAATTTGTACAAATCCAATTTTCAATAATATATTTATTTTCAAGCTGCAAAGCCAGTTTTCTAATAACAGTATTTTGTAAGTTTAAATTTTCAGAGTAATTTTGATAAGATGAAATCAAGGAATTTAATTTGAAATTAAATTCCTACATTTTCTTTTTTCTTAAAGAATAGTTTTATATACAGATTTTTTTGATTTTATTGCCGGCTTGATTTCTTCAATCCTCCATGGTACTTTATATTTATTTTGTTCGTTTTTAGATAAGGGAACAGATTCTGTTGCAGAACTAATTATTTTATTTTTCATATATTCTTCATATTCATTAATATTAATAAAATTATCAGCAGGGACATTATTATTATTGAGAACTTGTATGAGAAGGATTGGAAAGTGGTCACTGTTATGTAAATCTTTGTCAACAGACCAGTCAAAAAAAGTATCTGCCCATAACGTTATATCAATTGCACTAAAAGTTTTATGAGAATACCAAAAATAAGTGCTATCACCTTTATTTACAAGATTTAAGTTTCGGCTCTCTATTAGTTTTTCTAGTCCATGTTAAGACAACAATAGAACCTTAATATGGATTCGGAAGGCACATTGGCCAGTTCGTCTTCGGTCAGAATTTCCTTTCCCAGATGATTGAGTCTTCTTCTTGCAGCTGCTTCACAGTAGCATAGAAGATGTTCCGTCCTGGATTTAATCCTTTGTGGTATGATAAATTTCCTCCTTAATCCTTTGTGGTATGATAAATTTTTTGAGAGTTTACCCCTCAAAAAATAGAGATGAAAACATGTTGTATGAGTTTTATATTTATTTGTAAAATTTTTGGGGAGCCAGAAATTTTTTCAATTTTTTTCTAGGCGAAAAATCGACACAAATTATAATAAAATATAATCGTCTGTACTAATGAGCTTATATTAGTTTGTGGTGTATCATAATTTGGAAGAATTTAAATCAGACTACGAATGGTATAGACATAAATTTAGATTAATACCAAGGCAAAATTCTAAAACTCAAATATTTTTCTGTTAATCGTATAATTTACTATAAAATATATTGTAGTATATCACTTATTTATCTAAAATAATGTACGTTCATAAGTTAGAAAACCTATCAAGAGTTGATTCAAATATAATATTATATTTGGTTCCAGCCACAAACAACTGCACTGTAAAATATAATAATAATTACTCTTTAATTTAGAAAAACGTTAAATATTTTCTTATTTGCTTGCGAACTTGTCTTAATATTGCAATAAACCGAGGCTTATAATACTGTATTCAATATTAATATTAATGATTATATTAAGTTTATGGGTCCAATTTAAAATTATATGATGAGATTATTTATGTTTAGAATTTTTTTACTCCATATTTTTTTTAATCACTTGACGAGAACCAGAATATATCGCCGAAGCAATTAGTGTACAGTTTTTTTTATTCAAACATACAAGTAAATAAAAGGATTGTTGGGGTTGTAAAATCTGCGATTCATGAAACGATAATTTAAATATTTTATTTTAAATAATAACCCAAAAAAGGTATAAAAAAAATGGGCAAATAACCTTCTAAATAATTCAAATCTGGTATAAATAATTATTATAATATTTTTTTTTTTTAACTTATAATTATAGTGAGTATGTAATTGCTGACAGGGCTGTAAAAACATTTCGAATTTTTATGAAATATGAAATATATTATAGACTATAGAGTATAAAATTTAAAATTTTATTTTATGAAAAACCTTTTAAAGTTTAATTACTAATTTGCCGAAAAAATGAGGTACAAATAACAACGTTTTTGCCGAAAATTGACTTTAACATAAATCTTTACCGTGCACTGACTATGGTTTTATTGATGACCTTTAAGCCTGAAAATATAATAGGTAATATTTAGCAAAAAAAATTAATACTCACGAAGAACAATTCAGAGATATTTTCATTAAAATTAAATAACGGACGTAAAAATGTTTTATGGAAATAGTGTAAAGGTATTCTTTGACAAGTGGCAAGCGTTGTTATTCGATTTTGTAGGAAAATCTATTACAGTGACCACCTCATAATTTATTGGATTTCATTGGAACATAGTTTAAGTTCAAAAGTATTTATCATATAAATTTTCAAAAAATAATATTTATTATTGCAGTCATTTTGGACCCTTTAATTTACTGTTTTCCTTAATTAGGGTTTTTGCAAATTAACCCGAAAAAAATTTGTGGAACAACAATGTATAATTACAACTAATTTTTATGCAAAAAATAAACCACAACTCACGCTGGTACAAGTTTGTAATTTAAAAAAAATTTTATGGTTCGAAGTCGGTTTATTTTATTTTGCAACGTAAAAGTAAAAAAAAATATCAATAGATTAATTTTTATTTTATTTATGTACATACATATATGTATCTATAAAATATATTTATAACCTTGCAATTTTCAATCTGCGTTTTTAAAATAAACTTCAATTTATTAATTTTTAAAATAACATGTTTTCATGTGATTGATTATTTATACTTAATATTCACAAGAGAAAAAAAAATTGAAAAATTGATATTTCTTATCATAAAAACTATTCCTTAATGGAAAAATATACATAATGGTTTTTTTTATCCCTTTTAAATGTCCTTCGTAATTTGTAAATTTTCTTCACAGTATTCTCACAAAGTCTTCCATATGAAATTGTATAATTTACCTACATTTAAATGTCCTTTCAATTGCAATTTTTCAATGCCACAAACACCACGAAACATATGGTGGAAAAAAATACCACAGTGATGGGTTTTTGTGTTATATATATACCCGCAATGCTGAAACACTAAATTACAGTAGCTATAACGTAAAAGCTTTATTAGACAAATTATATTTTATTCTATACATACGTAATGTATAATAAAATTATGTCCTTGTTATTGCCAGGGATTACCTTCATTTTATTACCGTAAAGAATATAAATTATTTAATGGATTTTAATGACTGACTATATAAGGTAAATATGGTGAAAAACTGATATTGATTAATTTTCAAGTTTATCTTAGATATTTTATTTTAAAATCTATATTATTTTATTTATATATTATAGATACTGTTTCTAATAGTGGCAAAAAAGGACAATGATAATTTAAAATTTATTTAATTTTTTTTTGTATGAATATGAAAAGCTTAAATAAAATTTATTACATACATATATTAATTTATACAAAATATTTATTTAATTTATTTAGTTATTTATTTTACCAAAACCAAAACAAGGTGTAAATACTTTTACAATATTGAAAAAAATATAGCACACCAAATTCAACCCTCTCCAAATCAAGATCAACTTTTTTTTTAAAAAAATGGTTTTAAAGTTAATTTTTTATTTATAATGCTATGATGGTTGTCCTGCAGCAGCTGCTGGCAAGTGCATATATGTACATACGAGCAGAAACATTGTTACAATCTGTATAGATAACGTATGCAGATCGTTACATCTTTCAAATGTACATAATTTTCATCTGCTAACATATTTCGTCTACGAAATTAAATTTTGGTAAAAACTACGTAAAAAGGTGAACTTGATTTGCAAAAGATTGAATTTGGCTTGCAAAAACTGTAACTATAAATTAATGTACACCTAATTCTGTTTTTACGCGAATTTGATTTAACGCGATTTAACAAAAATATTACGTTCTTTTTTTACTCGATTTGATTTGATTTAACGCGATTCAAAAAAATGAAAATTAAAATTTTTTTCCAAGAAAAAACATGTATATACATGCATGTATGTAAATAATAGAGTGACCGGTAGATGGCAGTGAACGTGACAAGTTTCATGTTATAAAAACAAATTGTGTGGAAATCTGCGACACATAACTGCAACTGCAAGGTAATTTTATTTCACAATAGTTTTGATAAAAGTATAGTGCAGTTTACTTTACACTTTGTTATTATTAATGTTTAAAGTGGCAGTATATAATTATAATAAAAACGAATAAAATATTTTTTATATTATATTTATTACTAATTTTCTAAATTTGTAGTTTAATTCTGAGGTGAGAAAATCAAAATATTTACAATTATCTTTACTATTTCAATTTTTTTTTTACATATTTTTAAGTAATTCGAAAAAAATAGACATAATCGTTATTTTGGTTCAGAAAACCAATCGAAATTTAGTATCAATTGCGTTTAAAGATTATAACAAGTAATTTATAAACCATCGACATTAAATGGATGTTGGAGACCCCTTTGGCCCGAATGTGTCAAAAATGAAGATCCCATAATATCTAATACGGTTGAGTATACCAATATAATTGCCTTAGCTCATGAAGTAGACGGCGAAGGTTTTGATGATCTATCGTCTGCAGACATTGAAGAATTGTTAGTGGATAAAGCACTTAGCACTAATGAAATCATTGGTTTGGCACTTGAGACACCCAAGAAATTAGTGACGATGACGAAGAGGTTTCTACACTCACCGCCGACTTAATTAAAGAAGGACTCCAATTGGCTGCTAAATTAAGTAATAATTTTGGGCAAGCATGATCCTATTGAGGAAACAGCTGGGAAATTTCAACGTGACTTGAAGTTATTAATGGGTAATTATCGAGAGTTACATAATAGTCTTGTCAAAACAAGAATACAGACATCACTAGTGGATTTTTTTACTAAAACCACTGAAACACCAGCAATACTTCTTGAGACTGAGAATTTAGTTGAAAATATTTCTAGTAACGCAAGTGGCGTTGCAGTATGCATTGAACCAAGCAGTGATAGCAATTAAAAATTATATTTTATGTTATATTTCGTGATGTTTTGTTAAATTAGTTTTTTTAATTAGGTTTTTTTATGTTATCCTAAAAATATCTAATATGTATTTAAATGAAATAAATGAAAAATTTATAAAGTATGTATATAAAAACCTTGATTTTGTATATATCTAATCACATTATTTTAGTTGATTTTCCGAATTTAGAACTGGTTGCCAGGTGTCCCGATTTCGGCGGGAATTTCCCGATATTGAAACTCTATTCCCGATTCCCGATATGTAATCGCTAATTCCCGATTGTCCAAAAATCACCCACTATTTTGTTTTTAACGGAAAAAAAAATTATTTTCATAATAAAAAAAAATCGTTTTTCATTTCAACCTCAAATGAATACATATTCAGAATTGTTGAAATGTGATAATGATTCTGCAGTAAACAGATTCCAATCAGACGCTAACTTATTTTTTGATGTTGCCATAAGTTATCTAGAAAAATGGTTTGATTTTGGCGATAATAATAAGTTAACCTTACTTAAACCATTGCGTTTGAATGAAGCTCAGAATTTAACACTATTGCAAAAATAATTAAAGAATTTAATATTGCTTGTGTAAATGAAGATTTATTATTTGAAGAATTACATAAATTAAATTCCTATATACTTGGCGAAAATGCTAATCTATTTACTAACGAAAAATGGATTGATTTTTTTTAATTAAACGATAATACTGAAAATATATAAAATCGTTAGTTTCATTTTTTCAATTCCCCATTCGAATGCCTCATCTGAAAGAATATTCAGTTTGATGACTACCGCTTGGCGTAAAGAGAGGAATAAATTACTCATTCAAAATTTAGAAGCCGAATTGATGGTGAAGGAGAACTATAAAATGAGCTGCAGAGAAGTTAAAGTTTTTTTGAAAACTGAAAATGCTCAAGGAATATTAAAAAAAAGCGCCTTAAATGAAAAATATTAATAATTTAATTAGTTTTCAGATGAAATTTATTTAGTTTTTTAATTTTCGTTTTTTTTGTTGCCAAAGAACTCGATGCAATTTTTATTTTATTATATTTATGGTTTTTTTATTATAACAAATGTTTATGTTTTTAATATTAAATGTGATTTATATAAATAATTAAAAAAGAATGTGTCGCTGTCTCTATAAATTTGAATTGAAATACTGAGTTTTTTTTTTAAATATATAGTTAAATTTTTTTTTTTTTTTCTTCTAAAATCCCGATATGCCATTCAGAAAAACTGGCAACCCTCGTATCCATAAAGATACGGTATCCATATAAAAGTAGATTATTGGTTCTACTAGAACCAATAATCTACTTTTATATTAATACCGTATCTTTTTTTACGCGAGTTTTCTGGGAACGTATTTATCGCGTAAAAGCAGAATTAGGTATATCTTAGTAATTTTTGAAGCTGTTTAATATCAAGAATAACATGAATATAACTTATCGTACAGGGAGAAATGAGATCAATTATTTTCAGTCTAGGATAGTACGAAGGTAAATTTATGAATTCTCTCGGACCAAAAAGAACACGGTTTGCGAAAAGAAGAATTTTTTTTGGATTGATTCAATTTATCACGGTATCAGAGAAAAAGGGAAGCCAACTGGCATAAGCGTATTATAAAGTCGGACGTACTTAAGCACAGTATAAGAATTTAGTGACGCCATCGTTTTTGAATTCCAAGGCTTTTCTTTTGATAAAACCAAACACTTGCTTTTGCAATGGTGATAATAATATTTTGCAATGGTGATTTTTGGATTTTGGAATTACCACAAAGGAGATTTCTTTGGTTGTGATATGGGACCAAAATAATTGTCAGTATCATCTCGAGCTTTTTGGAGATATGAAATCATTATGGGTTAAGGATTTGACCCTAACAAAATTAATGTACTTAGTAAGATTATAATTAGGGAAGGTTTGATTTAACCTCAAAGAATTACAGAATTTATTCTCTTTATAAAATATTTCAAAAATAACTTTAGTGATAA
Organism: Empis livida; assembly: GCA_963932195.1. NCBI lineage: Eukaryota > Metazoa > Arthropoda > Insecta > Diptera > Empididae > Empis > Empis livida. Next base: position 17,416,533 of record OZ010647.1, read on the forward strand.
TTTTTTCGTTCATCGTTAGAAATATATGTTTTAAATTCTTTAAGAAATATACATTTTAAATTTATAATCCGCCATAATTAATTTTTTCGCTCCTCAGCTGCTGCGAAAAATTCGCCTACTAGTATTCGCCTACTAAGTATTCCGCAGTATATTCAAATTCAAATTGTAAGAGAATAAATATTGGGCTGTTTCAATTTTTTTGGTACTTTCAACATATACGATTGCTGCCGTTGAATATTAAATCAAAATGCTCCGGGGCAATGCAAACCACTCACACTGAAGCTCTTTAGGTACTACTGAATCTACCTCCACCACAACTTCAAATTCAAAAAGATGCTCGTATTCAGGCAGCAGAAGTGTGATACAAGATCTAGTGTCATCCCAAATAAATTCAAAACTGTTATAGGACTGCCTTCAAGTTCTAAAAGAACTACCCAACTAAGATAGCTAAACAAAGGTTCAGACATTAGTTTCATAGCACCACAACTTTCTGTTCGTTAAGCTAAGCAAAAAGCGGAATTAAAACATGACTATAGGCGAAAGAGCTAAAAGACTGGAATGCTGTCACAAGTTGCAAACATTTCAAACTTAATATCTCTCTTTTTAATAAAGCAAATACAAAATTTTACATTTTTACCGGCTTTCTCGAAGGCCACTGCCACTTACATATAATCTAAATAAATTTAACAGAGCGATTGTTACAAACTGTAGAATTTGTTGCCGATGAAAACTAGTCCGTTCAGAATACTGGAGACTTTGTTGAACCAGATTCTTCTCAAGATTGAAGTTATCCTGCTCCCCAAAATAATTCTGGAATTTCTTGAAAATCTGAGTTTTTTAATTGCCATTATAAAAAATAGGCCAAAGGGATTTTTGGAAATATTAAGAAAATTTTCATTTTTGTGGGGCCGGTTACAAATTTTTATATCGATTTAAAAAATAAATAAAATGTTGTTATTCGATTTTTATAAAAGTTTACTGAGCCGTTAGCATAAATTTTCAAAAATTAGTATGAGCTATTATAGGAAAGCAGTGCCTTTCGATAATTCTAAAAAATAAAAAATATCGACAATGTATTTACTTTATTAGAATTTCATAATTCATAATGCAAAATTAAATTATTTGGTAATTCGATTTAACATTGAACAATAATCAGAAAAAAAATTTCTCACAAATAATTTATAAAAATTAAATAGGTAAATTTTTGTATCTATACAAACTTAGTTTTTTTTTTATACAAATTTCGAAAAACTATAGAATTTAAAAATCATATACAAAAACATATAATTTCAAAATCAATAAATCAATACCAACACGCAAACAATAAAACTCGTAGTAAAAATGTTTGTATATATAGTACTTCCTTAGAACACGACACAAAACCTTTCTTTACTTAACGTATAATATGACCGAGTTTTCCATACATATTGTCCATTTTTTTTTTCGTGTTTTGCCTATAACTTTTCTTTTTAAAAAAAAAAATTATCCTCGAATCATAATTTCGCGTGACCTTCTATTTACATAGAAAATAACATAAAAAAAAGTCAACTATAATAATAATAAAAAAAAAACTCGCCTATTTTTTTTTTTTACATTTGTCCTTTTATGAAATATAATTTAGATTTTTTTTTTTTTACATTACCTAATAAAAAAAACATAAACTTATGTTGGTAGCACAGAAAAAAAGAAAATTCAAAATAAAATATAATTTTATGTTATTAACCTTCACCCAACCCCCAATACCCCAAAAAAGGACGAAATGAGTAAATAAAAAAAAAATTAGATTAACAAAAAAAAGTATATATTTGATTATGAGATTTTATATTAAGTAAATTTTGAAGATTGTTTTTTTTTTTTTGGTAATAAATTTTCGGGTAAATTTGTAAAAGAATTATAAAAAGGATTACGGATATGATAATTTTTCCTTTGTAAAAAATATGAATTAAGAATTTATTTATTTTAGTGCTAAAATTATTTGAAAATTTGACTTCTTGGAGTAAATAATTACTATGAGTTTATGAATTGATTCTGAGTTGATGCTTAGCTTGGATAACATTTTTGAGCATGAATTGATGAGTTGATATTTGGATAAAATTTTCGGTTTTAAATACTTTTACGTAGAGATAATTTTCCACGTCATTCAACTGTAGTTCTGAACCAATAATTCGCTCTATCAACAAAAAAGGCAATGACCATTCTGTGTTGTGTGTTCACACTTATTTTTGTAGTGTTCTTTTCACACCCTTATCCCTTCTTCAATGGTGCAACACCTAAATCGGGCCTAGGTCTCCCATTAAGGGTTTCTAAACATTCTATTCCACTAATAATTTTTTATATGGATTCCGAACCATAAATTTCTTTATAGTGAAGAAACTTATAATTGCAATAAGCTAATGGCTTTTATTAGTGCTAATGGCTTTTATTAATAATGGCTTTTATTACATTTTATTGTAATTTTATTACTGGTACTCATTTAAAGCTGAGTAAACTTAGACCAACATTGATGTCTCGGACGGGAGTTGAACCCAGTACCTAATAAATCACACCTTAGCACACTACTAGTTAAGCCACCGACGGTCTTTCACACCCTCTCGTCTCTAAACTCATTTTATGGACGGGAAATTCCTTTCACATCCTCACGTCTATAAACTCATTTTATGGAGGGGAAATTTGTGTTGCATCGAGAAACAGAAATTTTAAGTGATGCACGAGGTTTTACGCATGAATACAAACATAAAAGAGAATAAAAAAAATGTTGCGGCCAGAATTATTGGATTGATAATGGATTGAATATTTTATGCATACCTTCGTAAATACAAGTGTGAACAAGGAGTGATGTCCTGTTGTCATGTACTGGATATCACGAAGTGATGATGATGAATGTCCCATTGCTTACATGATATCGAGACATTGTGAAAATGTAACAAAAGGATCAAGAATATGTGAAGAAATAACTAAATTTGATATTCAAATATCCTTATATGCACATAAATAATGGTTATGAGAGTTTGGTAAAAATTTCCAAGATAAATACAAATGGTTAAAACCTACCGCTCCTTAGTAATAATAATAATAATAATAATAATAATTTCACCTTTATGGAACCGATGAAGTCCACTATTATGTTTTTTTTTTCATTTTTATCATAACACATAATGTTTTTAATATTATGAGTCCAGAAACCAACGCAGAACAAAGTCAAAGCAACACAGTAAATCTTCTCCATTCACAATGCAAAAACGAAATTAATTATTTCCACACTTTGCTTTGTCGTGCGTTCTTTCTTTGCATGGCGGACTAAAGTAATGTTTTAATTTTAATTTTTCTGTGTTGTTTTGCGCTATGCTGGCGTTACATTGTGAATTCAATATAATCTTAAATTTTAAGTAAAATTCGTCACTTTTCTTGGAAAATGTTCGTAACATAAAAATTTGTAAATGAACAATTCAATAGCATAGCATACATAAACCATAGATTTATGGAAAAAATGTGTCTTTATAGAAGAAAATATGAAAATTTGTAATTTTCCAAATATGGAAAATTGGTGATGAGAAAAACTGCCTTAGGAAAAACGGTACTAAATTTTGAGATTAAATATTAAAATTTGCAGAAGCAATATTAAAATTTCTAAAATACAAAATACAGAGTTACTGATAAATTAACTAGCTTTTTATGTTTTAAAGTGTTTTGAGTTTTTTTTGAGTATCTTAGGTAAATTATAAATATTTATAATTTACCTAAGATACTACGAAAATCAAAGTTTGACAGTTCAAAAATTAAAATAGAAACTATGTAATTCAAATTGGACATCAGTTTATTAAATATTTTCATAATTTTGGTCTTTTACAGGCCCTACGATTTAATTCCCAAATGTAATTATGGAAATCAAATCGGCATAGAAATGCAATTTAGGTTACTTCCCGAATTAAATATAAAACTTTCATTGATGGGAGTTAACACCAAAAATATGTCAAAAACTTATTAAGAATTATGAGGGAAAATTATTAATTTGCTTAATTATTTAATATTTAATCTATTAAGCCAAAATATTTAAATTAAAATTTTTTTATGGATTCAAAAATAATTTTTTTTTTAAATTAACAAATTAGTTGAAAATGTTTTTCAAATTTTCACGTTTATACAGAAATATATACAAAAAAGATAAATGTCTGATTTTTTATTATTACAATTTATTTACCTAATTTTTCACATATTTCATCTAAAAAATTATAATCCATTAAGTTTAATATGCTTGCCTTGATGTCTCATGATGATGTCAATTTATTTTATTACTGAACAGTAGAATCATATTAAAGTTAATACGATTACAGAAACAATTCTTACAAAATACGGATTTTCTGATAAGTTAACTAGTTTTTATTTAGTTATAAGCTGCGTGATTTGTCGTATGTATCAAATAGAGCAATTTTATAGTTAAACTTATAAATGAAGTGCCGAAACTATTTAAAAATTGTATTTAAGCCACCATAACCGTGAAGAGCCTGTGCCTCCCTTAAAGGGACTCCTAACATTTTTATTGCAATGTGTTTGGAATCCATTTTATATGGATTCCGAACCATAAATTTCTTTATAGTGAAGAAACTTATAATTGCAACAAGCTATTAGTGAGACATTTGTGGCTTTAGTGGGTTCAACTGCCGTCCGAAACATCGATGTTGGTCTAACTTTACTCAGCTTTAAATGAGTACCAGTAATAAAATTACAATAAAATGTAATTTAAGTCTGGGAAAAATTCTAAAGGTCGAGGCCTTTTGCTAACAACAAATGTCTCACTAATAAAAGCCATTAGGTTATTGCAATTATAAGTTTCTTCACTATAAAGAAATTTATGGCTCGGAATCCATATAAAATTAGTACGAGCAAATTGCAATAAAAATGCTAGGAGAATCCTTAAGGGAGGCCCAGGCTCTTCACAAGCTGTAGCGCCAAAGAAGAATTTACGAATTTCATTACAATTTAAAAAGTTCAAGTTAATTAAATTGAACTGTAAAATCAACTGAGTACTCACGTGTTCCTTAAAATCTACCCAAGGAAAAAGGATTTTCGTATATTAATATATATTCTTTTCCCGTAAAGGGTGATGGGTATATTAACATGGTAGATTGGTTTGTTTATTGTGTAGCATTATAAAAGTGTATAATTTTTTTTTATTTTTTTTTTGATTCAATAGGTCATGCAAAAAAAAAAGGATATACGTACCATTAAATATTAAACATGCACTTAGGCAATTTTTCTCCTACATAAACATAACTTCAGTGTTACTATATATAAATTTTTATTAAAATATATCCTTTTTTTCCAAAAAAAAAATATAATGTTATAAATTTATTATTTTTTCCATATACATGGCCTCATAATATTCAGTTTTCATGCAAATATTATATAGATAGATGGATAATATAGCTTTGGGTTTTTCTTGTAATTCTCTCTGATGAATATTACTTTTTACTCCATGATGAGTTTTAAGGGATGATTTTTCAATTTACTTCGTACATTTTTTTTTTCGATAAAATGGAACTTGGAAAACCAAATATAAAATTTATGAAAATTATTTATGATTTCTGAATATTTTGTTACCAAAAAAAGTGTTTGATAAAAATCATCAAATACATAAATATAAGGCACAAATAAATGGATGTATAAAGAGATACATTATAATTGGCACATATTTCGGTTTTGTGTTGTTTGAAAATTATTTGTGGTTGGTTTTTTTTTTTATGCGAGAATTTCATTAAAATTTTTTAATAGAAATACAAATTATTTCGTAAATTTTATCAAAAATTTCATTTAATTTACATTGATATAAATTTAGCACAATTAAGTATATTTCTGAATATTTCTTAATGGTCACGATTTGGTGGAATTCCGTTTTAGAGCTAATGAAATTAAGCGTCTCCATATTCATTTTTAAATCAAGTTTGTCTGCACAAAGTTTATGAGAAAGTATAAGGACTCAAGTTAATTCGTTTTTGTATGGTTGTCTAAATGATATTAGCCTTTTCAGTTTCATTTACTGTGCGACAATTTCGACTTTTACGCATTATGAATAGTAGTTAAATTGTTACTCCAAATGTAATTTTAGTCAAACATAAAATTGTTCACATTGGCTCAATCGCCATTCGCCAATAAATAATTATTATGGTATGACAAGACTTATTATTCTGATTCTGTTTGTTGCACAAATGTGTAGTGCCAAACACTTGAAAAGTTCATAATTTGTTAATTTGAATTTAGTAATGGAAATTTTTACAAATTGATAAAATTGTCTCCGACAAAGAAACCAAAGGATTGCTTACAAAAGTGAAAGCACATTTTAACACGTTGACTACCACAATATAATTAAAATTATTACCAAAGTGCCTAATTGAATATACTGTGTGGTGATTGTTACGTGTTTGTTCTTTTATGTGTCTCTTTAGAGTCTGTTACCATAATGAAAATTTCCATGTGGTCCTCCGGTAGATATCATCCGAACTTATACTTCTCCCTTCATCAAGAAAAAATTAAGTGCAGCTGCTAGAAAAGCAGTAAAAATGTGTCCACTATTATAACCATTGTGATGGTAAACAGTCAATATTCTTGGAGTGTTTGAACAAAAAATATTACTTTTAGGTTATCTACATTTTTCTTTTCTGTCTAACAAACCTCTTCTTTTATGTCATATTTTAGTTAATTTAGATAAAAAATCTAACGTTAAATAAGCAAAAGTTTTTCATATAAATTGAAATTTAAAAAAAGTAATTAGAGATTTTGTTATTTATGAGCTGAAATTGTCATTCAAAATTGCAATTTAAAACTTCAAAGATAATAAATTTTATATTTTCATTAACTTCAGTTGTTTGAATCTAAAAATAAAATTCTTTGAAAATTCTTTCTTTTATATTTTTCATTTCTAATAAATTTGTATTTTATTTCAATTTGTGTCCTTGCACTATTCCTATGTGTACAATTTTTCCAATTTTTTCTTAAACCTTTTTTAAATTTAAGGATGCAAATACATTTTTTCCGTTTTTTAATTTATATATTCCAGTCGGAGGAATTAAAAACTTCATTAATTTCTTAATGATAAAATATCGTTAATGAAAATTAGGAACAGCGATGGGGAGAAGACAGAACCTTGGGGAACACCAGCATTAGTTTTGTAAGGGTTGGAAAGGAAGCCATCGTGGACCAAACGAATTGACCGATTTGAAAGAAACCTTTCGCCCAAACCAATGGCTGATACTTTTTGAAGCAAAGCATTACCTCGTTGGTGAGAATGAGTGCTCTAATGAAATCAAGTGAATTATGCCGCCATTAAAGTGAATATATTGCCGCCGAATATATTCCCACATGAATATAATTTGCAGCGTTTCAAGCAGCTTATTAAAAACTACTTTCTCAATCACCCATTATCCTCTTAATTCCCGATTTCCCTCCCTTGCTAAGCCTGAACAGTGTGAATCTGAAAAAGGGTCACCTTCTGTGTTTTTAGCTTTGCTAAAAACAAAATGATAAAATATAAAAAATAATCAGGAGAAATTAATTAGCAAAATCATTTAATTAGAATTAGAATAATTTTTCAAAATAGAATATAATAAATTTTTCACAAATTTGACTTTAATTGGAAAATTAAAGTGAAATTTGTGAAAAATTTAAATTATATATAATCAATTTAAAAAAATATTCCATTTATTCAGGTTATTTATTGAGTTTTTAAAATCTAAAATAAGTTAAATTTTGAAGAGAAATTATTTATATTTTAATAAATTTCATTGAAAATATTTATTAAAATAATAAAATAGAAATTTGAGAAAAATGAAAAAATTCTTGACGTTCTTCCAAAAATGCAAATGTAATTAATGTACTGATGTACAAAAACTTTCAATTTATTATATCTTTTAATTAAAAAAAAAAAAAAAACCGAAAAATTTACATAAAATAAATGATTTAAACTCATTGATTTATGTCAATGGAAGTCTACTTGAAATTTTAATTTTATTTTTAATGGCAGTTTTATATTTCGTAATTTATTTCACAAAGATTCTTCAATGGAAATAGAAAATATTGAATTTTAAAATAAAAATAGTATTTATTAATGTTTTAAGTTTATTGATTGCTACCAGTCAATATTCGTGAATAAAAGTATTTTAAAGTCTGGGTTTCTAAAATGATTGCATCATCCGAAATTTCTAGTTCAGATGATCTTAGTCCTATGAAATAAATATCTGAATTGCTGAATCCAACATAGTAATATCCTGAATATATTTTACATCCTTTAAAATCATTGTACTATTTTATTTTTGTAATTTCCGAATAAACACAATAATATTCACTTAATTTCCGCTTAATTTATTGTAAAATTTAATAGCAATAAATATTTCAGTGTGTAATATTGCAGTAAATATGAAATATTTATTGCTAGTTGTATGAAATATTTCAATAATTTGCAATTACAGAAGTTGTTTATAGAATTATTTTTTAAAAAAAAAAGGACTTGGACCAATAAAACTGTAAAACAAAGTCAATTCTACTACAGCACTAAATCCATATCATAGTAAATTATGGTTTATACAATTATGGATCATACACAGTGCACCATATTATGAATTAAACAACACTTATTTGATAATTGTTGTCAATATGTATATCATTTGATAACTGTAGTTAATAACAATATTTACTGGCAACATTTACTGGCAAGTAGTGGAAAGAGACACAATTTTAACAAGTTTAGCGCCAAAGAAAACTGTTTTATTTTAAAATGTTATTAAATAGCGATTTTTTTGGTTATTTTGGTAAAAAGGGTGTGAGGCATTAAACGGAATTAAATTACAAAATTTTTAAGGACAAAACATAATACAAATAATATCCTTTTTTAATGAACAAGCAATTTATTGTGGTTGCGCTTACCGCTATATGTATTTTTATTTTTCTCTAAGGAAAATAATGTAATTACAGTTGAAAAGGTTAAAAAAAATAATGGAATTCGAAAGATTTTATAAATTGTCTCACAAATGCGCAGTGCACCATATTATGAATTCAACAGTTATTTACTCATTTGAAGTTTTTTTTTTTTTTTTGAGTTTACTTTTTATTTTTTGGTTTTTTTAATTATGATTAAAAAGCATATACTTTTTTAAAAAAAACATACAAAAGCTTATGTTTTCCAAATTAGTACCAAGAAAAAAACGATATGTAAACTAAACATCAACCAGCAATCTTCCACTAAAAAAATTAAATTAATTTTTCGTTCCTTTATCCTTTAAAAGTGATAAAGGAACGAAACAATTAATGTTATTTTCTCTACAATCAAACATTTCCTCATAACAGAGAAAATCGAAATAAATTTTAGATTTCAAACTACTTTTTCAACTATTTTTTGATCTGATTTATTTGTTTGCCTCACAGGCCATTAGAGGGTTAAGGATTTGTGAATTTATTGTCGACAAATGTTTATTTCCGTTATTGCGGAATAAATAAAATATATGACATGTCATAAATGACATAAATAAAATATGACAAATATGACATTTTCTGATATTAAAATTATTACTGTGGATATTTTGCATCTTGTCGTCAAATTTACTTGTTCCTAGTTACTTGAGCGGTGCAATCTTTTACGCTATTATTTGTCCGCTATCTGTCTATTTTCGTAATTTTACTGATTGTCCTATTTTATCTTTAAAATTCATTATTATGTTTATTTGCAAACCTAAAAAATTTATTGACCTTCAAACAAGCGGACAAAAATAATTTGCACTTTAATTTTTAAGAATAAATAATTTTGGGAAGATTTACTGTTTTCCAACTAATAAATATGATCTGAAATGCATAATTCTCAAATTTTTTTAAATTGTACGGTACAGTATGTAAACAATCACACTTTAAAATGTATGGCTCTGCTAGGTTTATCCAACTTTATCTGATCAGAAATAAAATTCAGAATAGAAATAAAAATTCATCTTGGGTTGTTAGTTTATATAACTTGTAAATATTTGACTAAGCGGCCATTTAGACAATTTTACTCAGAACAATCTTCCCTTATTCTAAATTTATATAACAATTAGTATTCCAATCCTTTAACACTTACCATTTAATCGAAATTATCCTTTTTGTCCAACTATTCATTTATAAATTTATAATTTAAATATTAATTTCAAATATTTTCCGTGATAAATTATTAATTAAAAAGATATTTAAAAATTTTAATTAACTAACTAATTTTTTTTACTGTAAGTAAATATTTTTATGATTTTTGTTGTTGAATATTATAAACTTTACTGCTTTTTTTTTTTGTGAGGATATTTTTTCCAAGTAACCTTAATTTTTGATATTTTTATTTTAAGATTTTTCCTTGAATTAAAAATTTTTCTTAAGATAAAAATAAATATAAGAAAAACTACTACACTTTTTCACTAACAATGACACATTCAATACTATTTTCTTCTACATATTCAGATTTAGGACACTTTTGGAAAAAAATTCGCACACACACTCACGTTAAAAAAAAAGAACAAAGAAATTAATTTTTTTTTTTTAGAATTTAATTTCAAATAAATTTAACTTTAGATTTTCTTATAAGGAAAAATTATCCTTGCACAACAAAAACATAAAAACACTTGAAATAAAAAGGAAATATGTTTTTTTTTTCTGTAATAACAAAAAAAAATATTAACTTGACTTTTTGTTCTTTTGAATTTCACTTAACAGAAACAAACAAAAAAAAAAATGAAACACAAGAACACAAAAGTGTTTATTTCACAGTAACACTTACAGAATTTTCCATTTTCTTTTGAATTCTATCCTCTTTTTTTTTTGGTTTTGTTTTCGTATTTAGAACAAATATTTTTTTTAACTGTTCAAAGTTTTTATTGGAAAAGTGTTTTTCTTTTAAATAAGACTTTAGCAATTTTCCAGGACTAAAAAAACATTAAAAAAAAGGGAACAGAGAAGATAATTTTTTATGGTAAATTTATTGGTTTAAGAAAAAAAATGTGACCTTAATTAAAGTTTTAGAAAAAGGTGATTCTGGGAGCAAAATAGATATTATTTCATTTATTTTTAATAATAACTCAACAATTTTTGAAAGTATAGTTGCTATGTACAAGTAATTTAAATTACAAATTAATTATAATTAGGTACTTTAGGAAATATGAAAGTTTTGTAATTATGTGCTTAAGGACTTTTAATTTTGAATTTTAGTTTGTACAAAATTTTGTTGCCCAGAATTTTAACAATAAAGTGACTTATATTGGAAAATTCTTTAATTGTTTTGCGTCCTGATTGAAAATATGTTAAACCGAATTAGGTTTTGGTTTAGATTCCTATCCGAGATATCAATGGTGATCTGACTTTACTCTATTTTAAATAAGTAACAGGCAATAAGTAATTAGAAGTAAGTGACTGTAAAATAGCGAGAAATGATAAAGTGCAAAATAAAATATTGGAAAATTTTTTATGGTTTGAAAAAAAAAAAAAAACAGCTGTGCTCAAGATATACTGGCCAATTCGTGAATATGTGGCTAGACTAGGCATACCATTGTCACTGTTTGAAGGAAAAAGAGAACAGTATACCTTGTAAGTGTCTAGCACTGGAAAGGGCCAGGCATTGGTCTCTAGGAAGTTACTATCTAAACGAATTTAGCCGCAATATTGCCTGCGGACACAGTACGATTCTTCCACGCCAGGGGGTGGATCTAATTAGCCTCTTAAAATCTTAATCCAAGACAGAGTTCACCAGGGTGAGTGGTAAAGAAACTGTGCGGTCCGAATGCGCAAATTGTAGGCACTTTCCAAGCAGTTAGGTGCTTGCCACTTCAATCTTTGACTCAAGCAACCATTATTGGAAAATTTCTTCATAGGTTATGCGTCGATATCATTAAATACGACCTTTATTAATTGTACATATACCCTCTTCTTTTGGTTAGCAATTATGAAAATGTATTTTGAAACAAATTGGTATCATTTATTCGAAAAAAAATACTTTGTTTAATGTACTACGAAAAATTTCCTTTTCAAATTTTGTGAAAAGACTATTGCCAATAAATTCTGAAAACTAACAGTTGCTCCAAAAGAGACGTCATTAGTTTCTGTGATGTCACTATATTCACGTAATAATTGTTACAAATATTTTATGAAAATATTTCGTTTTTCATAATTCCCAAAAAAAAATTTGTTATTTAAAATTAAAATTTTGTTTATGCCATAAAAACCTTAATTTAATTAATGATTGTCAACATTTTTGATAAATTTTTCACAAAAAACATAAAATATACTTTATGCTGTTCTATCTTTAAAAAAAAAAAAAAACACTTTAATTTATTAAGATTAATAAATTAGTTTTTGTTATTTTATTTGTTTTTGAATTTTTTGAATAATTATTCTTATTTTCTTTACTTTTTAATTATCTATTTTTTTTTTTGTGCTCTCAATGACATTTTCTAATTAAAAGCCCAATTAATTATTCAAAAACATAAAGTTTTTTTTAAGCTCAACAGTGACTTTAACCTCGAAGGACATTGAACGGCACACGACGGCCACAGACAAAATAACAAAAATAAAAAAAACAAAATTAAAATAAAATAAAAAATAAAATAAATAAAAAATTACAGTTTCTTTCAAAAAAAAAAAAATTTACCGGACGAAATGAAAATCAACCACAATCGATAAGCTTAAGCAACAAACTGTTGGGGTTGGTTTTATTTTTCTGGAGTTTAACTTAACCATCGACTTCTTCATTTTTTTTGTATTATTATTATTCATTCTCTTTTTCTGCAGAACATTTACTGTAAATTAAATCTGCAAAGTAGAAATTTTTCTATAAAAAAAAAAATTATAGTATCTATATGAATTGTATATATTATTTTTTATGGTAGAGGAGAAATTTCTCCTCAAATTTGTGTTTTTTTTTGAAGCATTTAAAGCTAAATTTTTGTTATAAAATATGTTTAATTATTTAAAAGGACGAAAAAAAATTTCACTGTATAATAGGAAAATGTAACAAGTTGTTTTTAATAAAAAATTTGTATTCAAGAGTGTAATTTAAAAGATTTTTTTTTTTTGTTGATTAATTGGGTATATTTAAAAAATAATATCAGAGAATAACGAGACATAAATATAAACATAAATATAAAAATAAAGAAAATTTTAATTTTTGTCTGAAAATTAAATTTGATAACAAAGAAAATAATATATTTATGGAAAATTATCGATTTTATTAAAAAAAATTGTTATTTAATTACAATTATATTTCGAACTAATTTTTTTTTAAGAAATAATTTAGATCTATAATACTATTTTATTACTGCAAGAAATCATAAATTCCTATATTCGAAACTATGCTACACAATTAGAAAAACTTTGTCTAAAAATGTATTTAAATTGTGTAAATTTTAATTTCGGAAATTCAGAATTTTATTTTAAGTTTTTCGAAATTTTTTAAAGTTTATTAATAAAGAAAGGTTTTATGTTAATATGGTATATCAAATATAATTTTTATAATTCTCTTGTTAAAGACATTTTTGCAAAATGTCAGATAAATTTCATCAAAAATACTATTAAAATTGTATTTTTGGTGGAATTTGTCTTATATTTCTCTGGTTCCGGTATTGAAAAAAACTATTGTTAAGTTCTATTGTCGAAAAGCGTGTGTAAACATCAAATTATAATTTAGCATAGTAAATGTACACGGAAAAATTTACACTTCTAAACATTATGTACCAAGTTGTTTTTTAAAAAAAAATTTTTTTTTTGATAAAGATTTTTCAGTACGCGTTTTTTAATTTGTATTTAGTGAAAACTTGCAATTTAAGATAGTAAATAATCTCCAACATTAAAGATAGATCCACATTGGAAAGAGCGGTATAATTGAAAATGGTATAATTAAATTTTCTGCCAATAGAGGTGCTACTGTGATATTGGTATATTTATAATAATCTTTCAAATATATTTTAACATGGTTTCATGACTTCAATTTATTTTAGTGTTTTAACCTTCGGTAGAAATATAATAAAGAATAAAATTAAGTACTAGATAGTATAATTTAAGATTACGCGGCTACAAGGACAAATTATAGTACAGTTGAAATTACAATTTTGCGTAGTAAACAGTCACCAAAAATTTGATATAAAAAGAATGATTCTATGCACGGAAAAAGTTTCATACGTACAAAACGATTGCACAATAGTTCTGCAGCGTGATATTTTATCGTCAATATTCTTTTTAGCTTTATACTTTACATATATTTTTTAAAGTTTCGTTAAATAATTTGTATTTTTATTTGATATTACTTCATTAGGCAACATTACTCACTAATACATATAGTTTCTTTACTTTAACTATCCTTATAATCATGTGTGGGCAAAAGGCCGCCCGCGGGCAATATACTGGCCGCCATAAGTTTTCATCCGGCGGGGACAAAATAAATATTTATATCTGATTGTGAAAATAATTTACTTTCTACATTCTACAAGATATTTATACATAATATTTATACATAATTATACATTCATATCTATTTTTTTTAGAAATAGTAGGCTCTGAAAATGAAGATGTAATCATAGCAATTTGCAAAAAAAATTCTGGTTATTGATATGATCTTTAATATCAGAAATACCACCATGACTGATACTAAAATTTGAATTACAATGCGTGCAAAACCCTTCTGTTTCAAATTTGTCTTTTTTAATAAAAGGAAATTGCTCTTTATATTTTTGTAGAAATTGACATTTTCTTTTCGGCATTTTCAGGGTAAAACTATATAAAAAATTAAAATAATAAACCAAGTATAAATACAAAAAGTAATAAACTCACATATTTTTTAATAATTTAATAGCAGTAAATTGTAAATAAAAATGTAATTTTCCAACGACGGCCACAGATTAAATTAAACAAAAACAAAACTAAACCGTCTGTCATCCATAACAAAAACAAACTATCCAACAGGAAAAGTTTCATATTAAAACCCATTGAACAAGAAAGATAATTCGAAAAATATGAAAACGTGTGATATAAATAAACGAAACTGTAAAGGCAGTGGTCCTCAAAATTTTTAAATTTTGTTTGCAATATTGCAATGCAAAAAAACCGGAACAATTGAGCCGGGACACCGGGACAATCCCGGAAAACTGGGACGTCTGGCAACACTATTAATAGCTCTATTGTTTTAATGAAATTTACTACTGACACGACTACCTTCATGACATGATCGAAGCCTTTTCCACAAAGATTTTGTTGATGAATAATGCAATGGAACCGAAATAGGTCCAGCTTTCGATTACCAAGACTATTTTTCAGCAATGATACCATAACGTTATTTGTTCCAATCATCTGTCGTGATTCCAGCAAGTTTTTTTCATATCAAGACCAGCTTTTTCACATTCACAAAGTAGACTAGTCAACAAATCACTACCAGTGGTCCGATCTTTCAATGAACTCATGGCCAATAATTCTTCATAAACATCAAAATCATCAGTGACACCACGGAAAAATATCATAAATTGTGCAGTTGACGAAATATCGGTGGATATCTAATATTTTGAGCTTTTTCTTTGAATTGGTCAAATATGTTATCAGCCATTTCAACAACCCGACGCGGAACCGTGGTTCTGCTCAATAAAATATTTTCAAATTTTTTTGATGGATCAGGAGACAATTTTTTTGTTGCTGTTAATAAACATATAGTTTAATAAATTCTCCCTCAGTAAAAGCTCGAGCAATTTTGGGAATCAATAATAACAATTCGTAGCTCGTTTCCGAAACAAGTTCCGATTCATTATGCATATTTTTAAAAATTTGTTGCTGTGCTTAAATACCTCTCTTCAAGGATTTAATTTAATTTTCGCGTAAAACGCCATCGATTTGCTGGTATTCTGGGTGTGCTGTAAAATAATGCCTCTTTATATTAAATTCCTTCATGCAATTTATTGTAGCTCGACAAATTATGCATATAACTTTGTTATTATTCTCGATAACAAAATATTTATTTGTCCAAAAACTATTAAATTTTCAATTTTCAGATATTAATTTTCTTTTAACTAATATCATTTTGTTAGGCTAATAAGTAATCAGTTGGTTTAAAAATCAAAATTCACCTAATCCTTTTTTTACGCGAATTCAGTTTAACGCGTTTTTTTTGCCGCACGAGTTATTTTTTTTACGCGAATTTACTCACTTTAAGACGATTTTTTAAAATTTATTTTTGAAAAAATCGTTACAAAATTTATTTGCATAGTAGGCATTGAAATGCGTATTTTCCAGCAAGCATACTTTTACAATACGTTTAGCTAGAAATTGAAATTTTTCAAGTTTAGTTTCATTTTGTTATCGGTCCGTTTGGTAAGAACAAACATTTTATTTTTAAAAAAAATTTGTTTTACAAGAATTTCAATTTTTGGTAGCTACGTACAGTTTGTTTGGTAAGAACAAAAATTTTATTTTCTATTTTTAAAAAAAATTTGCTTACAAGAATTTCAATTTTTGGTAGCTACAATGGAAATGAATTTAAAAAAAAAACAAAAAACGCAAAGGTATTACTTTGGACACAAAAATAAAAGTTTTGGACTATCTAGAGATGGGATCGGGTCCAACTAATGTGGGAAAGCGTCTTGGACTCAGTGAATCTACAGTGCGAACAATTAAAAAAAAATGAAAATGCCATCAGAAAACGTCATACTCAAGTAATACTTGCATTGAAGAAATGGAAAAATTATTAACAATTTGGATTGAGGATCTCAACCAAAAAAAAATTCCAGTTGACACTGCCACGATAAAACAAAAGGCCCTTCTTATATTCAATCGATTAATACGTACACAAGCATCAACATCATACCAAGGAAAAGAAAATGAATTTTCAGCCAGTGGTGGGTGGTTTTCCAAATTTATTGAGAGACATAATTTTCATAATTTAAAAACTAAAGGTGAAATTGCTTCAGCTGATCATAAAGCTGCACAAGAGTATATTCCAAAGTTATTAAAAATTATACAAGACGGTGATTACACGGCAGACCAAATATTTAACGCGGATGAAACCGGACTATTTTGGAAAAGATTACCAAAACGGACATATGTTTCAAAGACCCAAAAATCAGTGGGTGGTTTCAAAGCTGCAAAGGATCGTGTGACATTTTTACTTTGCAGCAATGCTTCTGGTGATCGACTAATTAAACCGCTGTTAGTAAACAAAAGTCTGAGACCGAGAGTACTAAAGGGAAAGGATTTAAAAAATTTACGCGTTCATTGGATGGCAAACAAAAAGGCTTGGGTAACTGGAACTATATTCAAAGATTGGTTTGAGAAATGCTTTATACCAGAGGTGAAAAGTTATTTAGAGAAGAAGAAACAACCATTTAAAGTTCTTCTTATAATTGATAATGCACCAGGCCATCCGTTAATTGAACATCCTAATGTAAAGATCATTTTTCTCCCGCCAAATACTACATCAGTTATCCAACCGATGAATCAAGGCATTATTTCTACTTTTAAAATGTACTACATCAAAAAAACTTTTCATTGCATTTTAAAAAAGCTAGAGGAAAATCCCGAATTAGATTTCAGTGCCGCTTGGAAAAACTTTTCTATCAAGGACTGCATCTTGTATGCATCTTTAGCAATTTCTGAAATAAGGCAATCTACATTGAACGGATGCTGGAAATCTCTTTGGCCAGAATGTGTTGCAAGTGATTTATCGGTGGCAAGCACTTCAACCAATTATTCAGATATAATTGATTTAGCACGTTCCGCAGATGAAGAAATTTTTGCAGATATGACAAGAAATGATATTGACGAGATTCTTCTCGACCGGGAGCTCGATGATGAGGATTTAATTGAAATAGCTGCAGAAAACATGTAATCTGAAAATAGCAGCTACTGCGAAGAGGACGAACAACCAATTAAAGCAGAAACAATTAAACAAGGTCTAAAAATTGCATCAGAATTGTTAAACTATTTTAAAGCAAATGATACTGATCTCGAACGTGTACGAAGTTTTCAAAATGATTTAACACAATGCATGTTAAAATATAAAGAACTACATAAGAGTTTATTGGGTCCAAAAAGAAATATGCAAACGACATTAACTGAATATATGGTTAAAACTCAGGCACAGGTGCCAACTCAATCAGTGCGTCAATCTGAACTTGTTATTGATCTTGATTCAAATTCTAGCGATATCGATGAAAACCATTACAATAAACGGCTAAGAATAATTTCCACTTCAGATAGTAGCAGTGATTAACCAACAAACACGGGATTAAATAATTTGTCTATTTTATATTTTTGGTTTCGTATTGTTTTTGAATTGTTTTATTTTTATTTTTTTGTTTTTTTATGTATTTTATGCATGTTTTTTGTTATATAAATAAGTAATAAATTTGAATTTTAAAACTATGTATTGTTTTTTATTTTTTTTTACGCACATATTTTCTTGTACGCGATTTTTCTTGTAATTGGAATCAATTAATTAATTTGTATGAGAGTAAAGGTTTTTTTTACGCGTTCAGTGGCGGAACCAACAATCGCGTAAAAAAAGGATTAGGTGTAATTCAATCAAAAACAAAATTAACTCAAAACTAGAGTTTGCAAAATAACCGGATTTTTTTAAACGCGGTTTCCGGTTTTCAATTTTTAAAAACCGCGTTTTCCGGTTTCGGTTAGGGTTTTCAATATAATTAGTTCGCTTAACCCTGTCGCGTCTAATGGGATAATGCATCCCAAAAAAATCCATTTTTAGCTGTTGGGGTTTTTTTGTATATTAAAACTATGCATATCGTAGTTTTTAGTGTTTTATGATGAAATTGTTCTCTTTTCACTTCGTTTCTGTGCAAAAAATTCTATCAGTAGTGTTGGGATACTTGTCGTGTTTTTTATTGGAGTGATTTTGATGGAGTGAAAATTCTATCAGTAGTGTTGGGATAAGTCGTGTTTTTTATTGGAGTGATTTTGTTCAACAAAAGTACCTGTTTTAGCGGTATTATTCATTGGTAAGTAGATGTTTTGTAAATTTTATGATAGGAAATCTCTTTTGAACTATATAAGAAATTTTCTGTTCACATATATTATAGCCAGGACGTAAGTTTTTAGTTTTTTTTGGAATTTGGGATATAATATCCCAACGGTTATATTAGCTGGTACAATACAACCCAATAGTTTTGAATATAGCTTTTTTATATTTTCAGTTTTTATTATTTAAAAATGGAAAGGTTCACAGAAAATCAAATCCAAGCCTTGATAGAATCATCAGATGACGAAGATGCTTACGATTTTTCAGATTCTGGGTCTGAGTATGTACCGAGTGATGGAGAAGTTGATTCAGAGGAGCATTTGTTAAGACTTTTGTCTTAATTTGTTAAGAAAAATTAAGACTATTTTATATTATTATTGATTAACTATATATATACTTTGGTTTTATTATGAATTTTTTTTATTATAATCCGCTGAATAAAGGATATTTTTTATTTTTTATTCTTGTTAGTTAATTTACTCACATCTGTTGGGATGTATTGTACCAAATTAACTGGCTGTTGGTACGATATATCCCTTCCCCCACTCCTAAACTATGGCATGAAAAATATTAGAGTAAAAGTAATTTTCATTACACAATGCATATCTAATCGATTCCTTATCTAGACTTACTCTGTTTTTTAAAAAACAACTCCGACGCGAAAGGGTTAAAGAAGAAAATCTATACTATAATAAGGTACATTTAATAATAATAAATTATATACCATTTAACTTTTTAATTCCATTTATTTATATTATAAAAAATAATTCAAAATTTACCAATACAAAAAAAGATAAAAAAATTATTAAATTGTCAAACAAAAATGATTATAGGTTATATTAAATGTTTAATTATTACTACTATTAATTCTATAATATTTTAAAAATACCAAACAATTAATGGAATGATGACTAAGGCGAGATCTCAGTTTCCGTGTGCAATTCGCTGAAACGGAAAATACTCGTTCAGATTCGGTGAATGTTGGACATACTGTTAAAACTGCATCATATATTTGTTGTACAGTTTGAGTTCTTTTGCCAGTTTTCTTATATATAGCAAATTCTTCTTTGAGAGAGTTATAGCGGGTCTCTTGTACTCCACCCTCTTTGGATGCATTATTTATATAAGCGCTCATTTCGTATTCTAAAGACATAATATCACAATGAACAGAAACATCATTTGAATCGATGAAGCTCTCTTCATCATCAGATACCGCGGATGTTGATAAATTAGGGTACATCATTTGAATCGATTCAACAAACCCGTACCGAAATTTAAATTTTCTTTTGTTGGTATTTTTTGCTGCAGAAGACAGGATAACAATGAGTTAAGATCTGAATTCTTTCGAGAATATAATCGCGTCTTGATATTTTCTTTCACTTCGTTAATTTCAGGTATCGCTTCGACAAGAAGCGATACCTGAAATTTTCTTGATTTCCGATTCCATCAAGCTTTTTCAACAAAAAAATAATTGCACTTTTGGCAGTAATTAAATTGCGTTTTTCCTACTTAATGCAAGCATAGCATTTAATTACGTCTAAATTGAGACCAATGATTAAATTTGTGGCGTTTAATTCTGTCAATGCTTCCACAATTGGTTTCTGAAGCTTCAAAAACTTTTCCAGCATAGGATAGATCGAATTCCATCTATGTTTAACGTCCAATACCAGATGGAGTTCATGCTCAAGCTCAATACGAACTTTTGCTTGCAAGATATCGTTGCGAACAGTCGATGATTTGAAAAATTTTACTATAACCCGTACTTTGTTTAGTATCTCAGCTATTTTAAATATCTCGGTAACCCTTTCGGCTTCGCTTTCCTCATATTCATCAGTAGTAGCAGGCAAAGAAAAATCAAACTCGTCTTTCTCATTATTACCAATGGCTTTATCTTCAGAACTGGTATTTTGGTCATCATTTATGCGTTTTCTTAAATAAAATGTATTACAAACGGCTAAATGAAGACCATGGTTTAAACACAATTATACTTCTGCTGGAGATTCTCTTCCGTATTTCACCATGACACTGGCTCCGTCGTTGGTAGTAGCCACAACGTCGGTTTCAAAAGAAAGATGAAAAATTTTAAGATGATCGGTGACAATTGACAGAATTTTTCTTGCGTTGCACGATCCAATAATTCTTATCAATCCAAGATTAAATACTTTTCCCGTTTTATCATGTACATTGATATTCATGTATCGATGTTGTCGTGAACTTATCCATTCATCCAAAGTGATGCTGAATTTCTGACCTTTCTTTATAACTTTATCAAAATAGTTGATATATATGTTTTTCTTTATTTCAAATTCAGCATGAATAAGTGCCATTGTACCATTTTCGCTTTTTGGCAATTTGTAGCCCTGAGCATGAATTGCCTGCCGAATGAAACTAGATCTTGTAATTCCTCTAATAGAAAATCCGTCTTTTGTGACTACCTCATCAACAATTTCCCCAAGAGTTATTTTTTTCATAAAATCAACTATTGTTTTATGCTGTGAGCTAGTACTTGTTGAAGCATTTGAATCTGAATTCTCTTACAAGTAATCTTATGAACACACCGCATATGATTGATCAATGCAGATGTAGGTCCCTTAGAAGTGTTAACTTCTGTTCCGCATTTTTTACATTTGGCTTTATTGTTAGCACTATTAGAAGCTGGAATTTTCGTAAAATATTCCCAAACTTGAGAAGATGACATTTTTGGGTATAATTTTTTCTAATCGCAACTGGTGTTAAAATTTGTTTAGTATTGCATATTACAAAAATCTATTATTAAATTCGAGTTAGTACTTAAAATGACCTATATAATATATATATATGTATATAAATATATATATCGAAGTTAATAAACTATTAATAATTTTGAAAACTATAACTTGTAATCATTTTTTAAACTGAGAACTTTGCGGACTGCAATATTTGTGAACTGTAATTGAGTTGTAACTGTAATCTACAACGCAAAAAACAAGTAATCGCGAAATGCAAAGGATACGCTGATTTAAAAATAAAATGTTGTTGCAAATAAGTATTTTTAGTTTTGAAGTCTCATATTGTAATTCTTTTTTTATTATTTTTCTCTTTAAACATTATTTAAATCTAAGACTTCTTTTTTCTTTAGCAAGAAAAAAAGGAAAATTTAGTAAAAACGTAAAACTGCGATTACCGGGTTCGGTTTTCGGCTATGGTTTTCAGTCATGGATAACCGCGGTTTCGGTTACGGTTAACCGAACCGTGGATACACTATTCAAAACTTACATGCATGCAATCAACTGTTTCAAATGGTTGTTTAATTTAATAATATTCTTTTCTTTAATTTAAGCTTTCTTTCACTTTAGAAATAAAAATACAAATGAGAGAAAAATTTATAAAACCTATTTAAAATTCTTATATTAAATCTAGCATGTCTTGAAAATTTGGTAATAAAAACGGTATTTCAAAAAATTTGAACATCGAAGAAAACAACAAAAACATTTTCAGTACATTGATGTGTTAAATCTCGAATTATTAAAAAGTAGGATAATTTCTAAATTCAGAATTTTTTTTCTAAATGAATATATATTTTTTTGGCAATTTGTATTAAATTTGCAGTATAGACAGTAATTACTGTGATTGCCACCCTGCATTCAGGACTTACTGGATTTCTGATTGAATGCTTTTTTAAATCGTCTACCAGAAGATTTTTTAATAAATCATAAACTGGCCTAGTCATACGTGGCAATTCAAAAACGTGTTCTGGATCCAACAGTTTCATTTTTAAAAAGTGTTGAAAAAACTCGAATTATTTCTATCTAAATTAAGTGGCCTCACCTTCTATTTCTTTGCTTTGTCTTCATATATACATGCCGTACATGTATAAAAACATCTCAAACAATTCAATAATTTCCATTTTTCATATATTTTTATTTAAAACTTTTTTTTAAAATAAAATATGTCAAAATGTCAAACAACTTGCCAAATGAAGTTTCGAAACGAAACCCATTGTGACTAGCATATCTTTTCGAAATGAACTAAAAAGAATGGAATCGAACGTGTCGAAATGGATCCGAATTCGTTGTGACTCCCACTTTACGGAGAGTATGGGTATTAAAAGATGAAATAATTCTTTATTTAGAAATAACAAATAATGAAAATTTCCCCGAATTAAAAAATGAGCAATTGTTAAATGATTTCACCTTTGCTGTTGATATAATGGAACATTTAAACGACCTTAACGTAAAACTCCAAGGGAAAAACTTACTTATACATGAAATTTATAATAATGTAAAATCATTCACGACAAAATTATTACGTTTTTCGCAACATTTACAATCTGAAAATTTAATTCATTTCCCAACTCTGAAAGAAAGAAACCAAATTACAACTAATTACGATTTTCAAAAATATAATACCTCAATATCTGATTTACAAACTGAGTTTTCACGTCGTTTTCAAGACTTTAAAAAAATAGAAAATATAATGTCTCTGGTTTCTTGTCCATTTTCATTTAAAGTTGAAAAAGCACCTGCAGAAGTGCAATCGCAGTTGATTGATTTGCAATGTGATTCACTATTAAAAGAAAATTTTAGAACAATGCATTTGGTAGATTTTTATGCCTCGTTGGGAAAAGAAAAATTTGCAGAATTAAATAATCTAGCAAAAAAAGTTATTTTGTTCCACTTATGTTTGCGAAACAATGTTTTCTAGAATGAGATTTAACAAATCACAGCACCGGTCTGTAATAACAGATAAAAATCTTCAAGCTGTTTTAAGAATTGCTACAAGCAAATTATGTCCAGACTTCGATAAACTGGTAAATTCCCATTAGAGATTCCAAACATCTCACTAATATAAAAAATTACTTTTCTTTTTGCTAATTTTATTTTTTATTAACGCTCTAAATTTTTATTTAATGAATTTATATTATTTTTTTTAATAAACTTTAGTTCTGGTATACTCGTAAGGGTTTTTTCATTTCATATATTCTATACGGTCCTTGAAAAATTATTTTAATCTAAACTGGCCCTTTATCAGGAGTATTTGCCCACATATGCTTATAATAATCGTTCAGATTATGAAAAACCTAATAGGATGTGCTAGGAAAATTACTATATAAAATCAACAGGTGATAAATAGGAAAATTCAATCTAAGCTCAGGCCGCCTCTATTTATGATATTAAAACATTCTACTATTTTGTCACTAAACAAAATCTAATATTTAATATTTGTATTTGACGTACACAGAAAAAAATTTATTAATAATTAGCATTACTTATTATTTATCACTTTGATTACCTCTTTCATTAATAATTATCAATTTTTAATTTTTAAGTGGAATATATAATAATTCCACTTAAACAATATTCACAATAATTTCATTTTCGATGAACTCGTCGGTTACCATTTTATCTACTCTTACGATTACTTCATCATATAAAGTCTAAAGTTTAGTTAAGTTCTCTAAATTTGTTAAATACTGATCTAATTCGTATTCATCTAACTGATTTTAAATCATTTATCTATTTTTTTTTTTGTGTAGGTAATTTTCATAAATCGATTAAGGTAATCTAGTAATTTTGCTAGTTATGCAAAATTAAATTCAAATTAATTATATTTAAATTGGTGTATTAAATTAAGTTTCACATTAATAGACTTTAAAATAAGCTCAAAAGAAAAATATGTCCAAAATCGGAAACAAAATGCAAGAAAAATTTAAGATACATTTAGAAAAGAGAGAAATTTAAGTGTGTAACCAGTTGTGGCTTTCCGTATGTGTTCGTTGAAAAGGCTTTCACTCAATCAACTAGTTAATCAATCTCCAACAACAACCTAATTAGATGTATTGGTCCAAACGGTACGAAATATTTATATAGAATGTGGGTGAATGGACCAAATTATTATTTTCCTTTGTTCAGTCCACTAGAGAGCATAGATCTCTAACTACTGAGTTATCTGCACTTCCACTTGAAGTTTCTTTAACACTTTTGTATTGCAATTTGGACCTATACTAATTTTATGTAGATTCCGAAACATAAATTTCTTTATAATGAAGAAAGTTTGAATTGCAACAAGTTAATGGCTTTATTAGCGAGATATTTTTTGTTAGCAAATGGCCTTGACCGTTAGTCATAAAATTACTTTTACTGGGACTCATTTAAAGCTGAGTAAACTTACGATGTCTCGGACTGCTGCAGTTGAACCCAGTACCATGGCTTGGTACTCTACTCTACCACTTAAGTCACTGTCGGTTTTAGACCAAATTCATGTTTTATAACTTATTAAGTTAACGAATTACCAATAAGCTTTATTGTATCTGCTATGGAAACGGAAAGTAATTCCAAATCAATTATATAAAAAAAAAAATAAGATTTAATTTTATAAAATTTTAATTTTTAAAAAACACATTTTTCATTTTATTTTGTTTCTTAATTTTTGTTTTTTTTTGCTTTTTTTTGTTTATCATTGTTTATTTTATAAAATTCTAATTAACATTAACATAATTAAGTTTTATAAAAAAAAATATATATATATACATATATATATATATTTTATGAAAAATTTGATAATTTGTTTAATTATACAAAATATATATTTAACTCCTTAATTTACACAGGATATCACTTAAACAATGTATAAAGACTTTATTTTTTTAATTTTCTTGTTTCTCCAAAATATTCAAATTAAATATAATTATTTAAATATTTTATTAATATTTTTTTATTAAGGATTTATGTAATTTCATGGTAAATTTAATTTTTTTTGTTTTAATTTTTAAAAAACATATATATTAGAGAAATTATTTCGAATTGAATTTCTGGAAAAAACCTCACAGAATATTAAAAAATTTATTTGAAAAATATTCAAGAGTCCTTAAAATAAATTAAGTAAAAGATAAAAAAAAAAAATTTATATAAAAGTATTAAAATAAAATAAAAGAAATTGTTAAAAAAAAATTAGAATTATCGAAATTCGAAATCAGACTCTCGGTGGAACTAAATATTTTCTTTTAAAAAAAAAATTGTTTTATTCAAAATATATTTTCATTTATTATTTTATTTAATTTATAATTTATTTTCTCACTGAGAAACCATCACCTGTTGGATCTAATATCCATGGATAATTATTTGGACATTCCATACATGTAAATAAACGTAATGTTTCACCAGGTAATTCTCTTGTTGTTAATGGACATGCATTTGGTAATGAACAATATGGTTGTCCTTTAACATCACATTTATCTTTCCATTCTTGGAAATCTCTTAATGAATTTAATTCAGTTGGATTTTGCATCCATTGAATAACTTGTAAATTTGTAACAAAGAATACATCATTACGTGTTAACATTTCTTCAATAAATTTAATTAATTCATCACGATATTCTTTTTTTGATTTTAACCATGATGCATGAAAATTAAGACCTAATGGTGCTCTATTACTATTATAATGACGATTAAAATTATGACGCAATAAACGACCAAATTGATCACCAGTTGCAATATTTGAACATGAATCAACCATATGACAACCAGGTAATGATTCATCAAATGTTGGATCATCACGACGATCTAATTCATTCATAACCATTTCCCATACTGGATGACTACGTGATGGACAATTATGTGCATTACCATTACATTTATGTGGCATACGAAAATATAATGTATATGGCCATATTGGTACACGGCCAAGTGATGCTGTTATTGATGCATCATATACAAAAAATTGATCAGCCATCATTTCAAATTGTTTATTACCACCAACTCTTAAATATGGTGCACGCATACCAATTATTGAACCATCTGTAATATTTGCAAATCTTTCAATAATTAAACGAGCACCAGCCATTTCAGCTAACCAATCATCATATGAACCACCAGTCCAATAATTTGGTTCATCTTTATGTGTTAATGAAAATACTGAAATTTCATGACCACGTCGACTTAAATCTTGTACAGCTGAATAATTTGTATATTTATGTGATACAAAGAATGTACCCTTAATTGAACAACCATTTGGATTTTGATGTTGTCCATTAAATATATCCTCATATAAATCAATATTATCAACATTAACAGCACCATTAAATGATATTGTTATCATTTGTGGTACTTGTTGTGGTTCAATACCACCTGGTATTCTTGTACCATCAGCTGAACAAAAACAATCTGGTAATGCACATTGTGTTGGATCACATTCAGGTGCACGATTTGGATCATCATCAACAGCTAAATAAAATTTTTTTCAATAAATTTAGAATTAATATAATTAATTTAAAAAAAAAAATTAATTAATTAAAGAACTTACAGCAAGCATTTTCATCAGATTCATCTTTACAATCTGGTTTTCCATTACAGAAAAGATCTTTTTCTAAACATTCACCATTACCGCATTGAAGTTTACCTTCTGGACAAACTGGTTCATCAGTTTTAAAATTTGGTAAAGCTTTTCTTGGTTCTAGATTTTATTCAAAGCAAATATTTAAAAATTTCGTTAGATTTTTATTAAATTTATTAATTTTCGATATGAGTTTGTGATCAAAATTTAAAAAAAAAAAATGTGTAAGAAAATGTTAATAAAAATAAAAAAAGCTTAATTAGTTAATCAGAGCAAAAGTTTAGCATAATTGATCTCAACAAATCTTTAATTATCTTAATATTAAATTACTATAAAATAAAAATAATAAACTAATTTAATTGTTATTGATTCAATTAAATTTATATTTGCAATAAATCATATAATTTGTTAGTGATCCACATAGTATGATTTATTAGACCTCAAAATTTTTAATCACGAATTGTACGTTTCAATGAAATTGCATAATTAATGAGGTAAGTTCTAATTAACAATATTTAATAATTTAATTTAAAAATTCAGAATTAATTTTAATTATTTTACATGATTGTATGTTTACAATTTATGGCGGCGTAGATAATGTAAACAAATTTAAAAATCAAATTTTATCCCAATAACGAATGTGTAGCTAAGCCGAGTTCATAAAAATTTGCCTAGATTTGAACCCGATACCTTCCGATTGGAAGACAAGTATTCTAACCACTCCATCACTTAGCTGTTCAAGGAGAATTTTTCATAAAATTTATTGTTTACTATTAAATAGTCTTAATTATTTTTGGTTCAGTGCCATTTCTGAACCAAAAAATGATTAATCATTGCGATTTTTCAATGTTAATGCAAAAATACATTTAACCTTTGATAATTTTTGGAAAAAAAAAATAAATAAAATTCATTATTGATCACATTTAATACCACCAAATGATGCCACTCTCTTATATTACGTATGAATTATAAAATCTAATTACAAATCTTATTACCGAGGTACTAAAAATTTTTTAATTATATACAATTTGATTATAACTTAACAATTAATATTTTTTTTTAAGCTAAATTTTGCTCTAATTACTAAAGAATAACAACATAAAAAGTAATAAGAAATTGTGTACAATTAATATGAAAATTTAACAAATTTAAAATATTAATGAAATTAGTTTTTGTGTTAAACTACGAGTACAAAAAAAAAATTAATTATGTTGAATATTTGGAAATGGTGTTTTGTAATAAATATATGTGTTTTATATCCAATAATATTAATTTTTTATTTCTTTAGATTTTCCAAAACCTTAAATTTTCATCAAAATTTATTTTCCTCAATTATATTTACAATTTGAGTTCAATTTTTCTCTGATTTGTTTGTGTTTGTTTTTTTTTTCAGTTTTCAGCTAATTTAAACAAATCCCAAACCAATAATAATTTTCGAAATTTTCCAAAAAAAAAAACAGAATTTAATGTTTTTTTTTTTTTTTTTGTAATCAAGTGTAATTTTACTGGTAATTAATCTACAAAACAAAACAAATTTTACCATCATAAAAAAAAACTAAAAGCCAAAACATAATTTAAATAAAGTTAGCTATTTTTTTACTTAAAATTAAAAAAAAAAGAAAAATTCAAAAATATTCAACAATCACAAAAAAAAAAAATTATAAATGATTGTTGTTTTTTTTTTGTAAACTTGTTGGTTTGAGACTTACTTTCTTTAATATCGCAACTAGTTACTTTAGCTTTCCAATCACAGGTCTGTTTTTCAATATCAAAGGCTAAACCAGATGGGCAGGTAATTTGCTTAAGTCCAGATCTTGTACATCTGCGATTTGTTTTTTTTTTTGTTTTAGATTTATTTTAATTAAATAAGATTGTTTTTTTTGTTTTATTTGTTTGTTTGTTTGTTTTTAAAAATAATTTACAAAGTTCGTCCAAAGTCAAAAAAAGAATTAATTACCAGAGTAGGTCAGTTAAAATAGTTTAATGTACAACCATTCCCACAATTTGCACGATATGTAAGTGCCATGAAAAACCGTGTAAATTGAAGCCGTGTAAAACTAGACACAGAATGGATATGAAAAATGGCGATTGGTTCTTTCATTTAAACCGTGTAAATCTAAACAAGGAATATGAAGAAAAGTCAGAATAACCGTGTAAAAAGAGGCAAACATTTATTGAAAAAAAAACGGTGATTGGTTCTAAAAAAAATTAATTTAATAAAATTATAAACATAACATAATACTATTCCGTACGAAATATTAAAAAAAAAACTAAATGTACACGGGTTTATGAAATCAGTGCTTTCAATCATTAAAATAAAAATCTCTTTTTGCAAATCTGGAAACCGTGAAAAGCGAAACCATGTAAATGGAGTACCGTGCAAATTAAGGGATTGGTATAGCTAGTTCAGTAAAATAGAGCATAATTTTAAACCAAAAACATAAAAAAGAGAGCATAAAAATAGTGTACCTTGTGTGGCCAAAGAAAATGACTGTTTAATAAAAATCAAAATTGTTTTGTATTAATTGTAATTCTTCGTAACTCTTCGTAGAGGAAAGAGATTATGTGCTCTTTATTTCTAACTAATAACTGACCCTTGACTATAAATCATAAGTTTTGTAGCAGGTAAAGATCCTAGAACCATCGGTTTTCTAATATCCAATGATTTGGTATTATTGCGATAATCACGTAAGCTCCGGTTATATTAGTTATGGTTTTACAGGTATGGTGATGTGATATAAAACTGACAAATGGGAATAAGTGTAATACAATTACTGGTTCATGTAACCTAAATACTTTAAATGTCACCAGAAAACTGACAGCTTATGAAAATAATAAACTTCGTTGGTTTTTTTTTTATTCTTGAAGACCTTTACGTGATTTTCCAATCAATTAAGGATAATTCTTCAGTGATGATTAAATGATTTCCAATTCAAGTAAGAATGGTTCAAGAAGGTTGTTTATATGGCATCCATTTGTTAATTCAGCAGAAACAACAACATATCTCCAATAGCTTAAATTGGGTTGGCAACTAAGTAATTGCGGATTTCACTGATTAAGATGGCTTTACGTAGCTTTAAAGGAACGGCAAGATTTGTCAAATTTGGTTTTGGTCATTTTTCACTCAAAGATGAACAACGCTCGGGTTATCTAGTTGAAGTTGATGACTACCAAATGAAACCATAATCAATTCCGATCGTCATAGCACAGGACGTGGGATTGCGTAGAAGCTCCATGCATCCCATACATGCATTGAAAAGCGCTTAAAACAACTTAATAAAAAACGCCATATATGGGTTCCTCATGAAATTAAAGAAATTCAATTAATACAACGCATTAACATCTGCAATTTGTTAACGAAACGTAATGAAGATGATTTAGTTTTGAAACTGGTGATGGAAAATGGGTTGTTTACAACAATGGCAATCGATAAATATCTTGGAACAAGCAAAATGAACCGCTCAACCAACATCAGAAGCTGATATTCATCAAAAGATGGTTATGTTTTCAGTTTGCTGGGATTCACGATCAATTCAGATGTGTACATTCAACAACTAACCAAATTGAACAATGCAATTCAAGAAAAGCGACCCAAATTCGTAAAAATTATTGGAGCTTCGTTGCCATATCCACTATATGGTCCTAACCTTGCACCAGCGGATTATTTTTTATTTCGTTCTTTGCAAAACTTCTTGAATGGTAAAAATTTCAATAATGATCATGATGTCAAATTGTACACGTATTTTGCTGATAAAAACCAGAAGTTTTACTACCGTGGAATTATGATGGTGCCGGGAAGATGGCAGAATATCATTAATAAAAATGTACATTATATTACTGAATAAAGTGGTTTTGTTTCATGAATAAATTGTCTTTTATTTTCTTCAAAAAATCTGCAATTACTTAGTTGCCAAACCAACAGTTTAGGTCAAATCATTTAAGATAGGGATAAGAGTGGAAAATTTGATCTTAAATTGAATGAGGCTGGATCACTTGATTTCCAAATTGAATTAGTTTTAATTCTACGGGGACGATTAAGGTAATATTTTTTATAATTGTCATATTTTTAAGTTATGCTGTTTCCTCATTAGTTAGGTAAAAATATATGAATATTGAGAGAATATAAAATCATAATAAATGAATCAACAAAGATTTATTATAATATACAAATATAATAGATATAGGTTTTTCACTTCTAATTCAATTTTTTTCATTTCAAATTCAATTTTTTTCATTTCAAATTCAATATTTGAAAATAAATTGATATTTATTTTTAAATTTTTTTAACTGAAGAAACTAAGTATTTTGAAACAAAACAAATATATTGTGAAACTGGCTATAGCTGAAACTGGCTATACGGATGAACAGTGACATATAATAATTGTTAACTGTTGCCACGGATGTTTGGATTACAGTTTCTAAATTGATATTATTTTGTGGATCTACCAGCAAATTTCTCGCTGACAATTTGATCTTTGAAAAAACCTTTTCAATTGGATTTAACATCGGCGAGTATGAAAATTGATTTTGAAATGAAAAAACTTGAATTTGAAATGAAAAAAAAATTGAATTTGAAATGAAAAAACTTGAATTAGAAGTGAAAAACCTATAACACTGAGAATAAAAATATAAAGAGATAATAAATTAGAAAAGCAGAGCATAATCAAAATTGGCATTTTTAGAAATAAAATATAATAATTTTTTTTTTTTTTTGAATAAATTAGTTAGTTTTATATGGTTACAAACATAAAAATCTATATATATTTTTTTAAAAAAATTTTTCAATAAAATTTCTGTTTATTTTTTGTTTTAATAAAAAAATTTTCCAAATTTCATTTTTTTTTTATGTTAGTTACACAAGAAGTTATTTTTTTTATATTGGATTATTTGAAAATTGAAAAACCATAGTTAAAGAAGACACATTTTTCTTTTTTTTTGTTATAGCAAAAAAAATATTTTGAGATAGTTTCTTTTTTTTTTATGAACTTACTTTCAGAGTCACCACAATTTTTAACATTTGACCTCCAGTCACATGTTTGTTTGATAATATCAAATGCCAAACTACTTGGGCATTTGACTTTTGCTAATCTGGTAATACCATTTTCACCAGCATTGTCACATCTAATTTATAATGTGATTTTTAATTTTTTTTTTTTTGTTAAAAATTTAATTTAATTTTTCTTGCAAGCATTATTTTCATTTTTTTATTATTATTGTCATTAAAGTTCATACTTAAAAATATTGAATTTCCTAAAAATGTTGCTGTTGTAAATGTCAATTTGAGTCTTTAATCATATTTTGTCTTTAATAGTACTTAAATAATAAAATTGCTTGCAAAAATATTTATTTGTTTATATTTTAAACTGAACCTCCATAAAATTATTAATTAAAAGAAAATGTTTTTTTTTTTTTTACCTGACTACTTCACGGCAATCTCCTTCTGTTGACAAACGAAAATATTCATCACCAGGACGATCTTGACATAATTCGTCGATATTTGGACCCTCTTCACCATCATCATCTTGTCTCTTAATACGTGCAGCACTGGCAACTATAACAAATAATATATAATAATTTATAGTAAAATTTTATTGAAATTTCAAAATTATATTAAGCTTAGTATCGTAACGACGTGAAATTAAATTTTCCACGGAGGTGAAAACTTTTGTGAAAAAGTTGTGAAAAAGTTTTATGGAGAAGAAAACATAAAAAAAAAAGAAAATTGATGAATTTTTTAGAACCAAACAAAATGATAAAATGTCAAAATTCTGCCGTGAAATAATGTTTTTCACTAGCGAAAAGTATTTACACTGAAAATTTTTTTAACTTTTATCTTTGCAAAGTAAATTATTTCTCGATGGAACAGCAAAATAAAATCGTTAGCGTAATTTTTCACGACATGTTAAATTTGTATGAAAATTTCATTTCACGACGGATAGCATACCAAGCTTTAAATTTATTAATTATGAGACTAATTTTTTGTACAAATTGAATTTAGTGGAAATAAATTTTTTAGTGGAAATTACATGATGTTCAAAAGGACATTTGAAATTTATAGTTGAAAGGATAATTTATAAGTATATCAAAAAACTAAATTAAATAAATTTTTATGTTTTTCAATTTAACAGACATTCTTTTTCTAGTTTACATTCAATTTATCCTAATTAAATTCTTCTGTGAAAGTGAAATGAATATATAGAAGAATTTTGTTATGTCATAAAATGAATTTGCAAGAAACAAACACCTGAGACCATCCAGTATTCAAATACCAATAATATAAAAAAATTTTGTCATAAAAATTCATATTTTCTGTGAAATTCAACTTCAACTTCTTTCAATTTTTGCCGATAAAATAAAAATTACATAAAACAAAAAATATTTATTTACAATGGCAGGCTTTAATGTTGCATATATACATGCTTTTATCATACCGACATTAAAAATTAGCATAATAATTTCTCGAAATTATTATCACGTTTTAATAATTTTTGAAATATATTCAATTTGTTGTTTTCTTTTCTCAATTAATTTCCAATTAATTTTAATGATTTTCATTTGAATTTTATGGATTAGTGAAAGACGTTAAATTATATTCAAAGAATTTTTTTCATAAAAATATCTTTCAAATTGAAATAAAGATTATGATCTCCAAAATTTTCAATTTTTCAAATGGAATTTGTTAGAATATGGAAAATTCAATATTGGAAAAATAATATATACTTACAAGTATTTTTTAAATAAAAATACTAGGAAATTAATTATGCATACGAATCTTTTATGAAACCGAATCCAAGAGAGTTTTAAGGAGTGTATATAATGAAGCTTGAAAATATTATGTTTTATGCTTTAATGGATTAACATAATATAAAATTAATAATCACGATTTTCACATTTTTGATTTAATTTAAATTTAATAAAATTGGCATATTGTAATTTTATGTTAATGAATATTTTAAATTTATTAGTATTGCAACAGAAAAATGGTTTATTGTAAAAAAAAAAATATCTTTTAATCGAAGATTTTAAATTTCAAAATTATGTATTTTTCAATTTTTACAAATCTTTGATAATTTTTTTTTATCATTTTATTTGTACAATTTATAAGAAATATCAAAATCATAAAAAGAGAAATTTTAATTTTCGAAATCATATACAAGTTTCATAATGATATGCGGATATTAATTACTTTTTATAGTATGGAATTTCAATTCAAAATAAATATAAATCTTTTAATTAAAGATTTCATGTTACACAAGATAAATCAAATAATAATTTCTACATAAAATTAAATCTTGTAAGTAAATAATTTAATTTAAAAAGATACAGAAGTCCATTTGAAATTTATTTCATAATCAAATTATATAATTTGTGCATTGAAAATGCTTGTTATAATATGCTTCTCGTGAAAATGATTCTCGTGAAATGATTAAATTTCTATACTTATTATAGAAATTTAATCATTTCACGAGAATTTGGTACGATTTGGTACGTGAATTTATGAAATAAAACTATAGAATACCGAAAGGTTTTTATATTAAATAAAAAAAAAGTTAGAAAAGTTTAGAAAAGTTTTCTGCTATTTCAGTACACGTACTATAACTATTACGATATAAGTAGGAAATAAATGGTACTATGGAGCAGTACTTAAAAATACTTTATTGATACTAAAATATCATACCAAATTAGTATCTGTGATATTTACATAAGTAATTTGGCGTTTCATTTATTTAAAAATTTTATTTACTAAAAGTACAATTTTATTAATCACCTTCAATTTGACAATAACATTTGTGGACACGTTTTATTGAAAAAAAACGTACTTGTCATTTCAAATTAATTAATCAAAATTTTAATATTCACTTATGCAAATTTAAAATAAAATATCAATTAAAATGAACTGGAATATTTTTCATTTTATCTGTATGCTAATTTCAACAATCCAAAATATTTAAAGTGGGATTTAAAGATTCAAAAAAAAAACCCCAATTTATTAAAGAACTGAAACGTAATTTAAATACAAGATCAAAGAATTATGCATAGAATATGAAAAAAAAAAAATTATGCGGTAGAAAAACTAGTAACCTAAAGCCGGCAAATATTCAAGGCTAACTACTTCTCTACACACATAAAAAAAAAAAATAATTAAAAAATTAGGTTGAGTCTATATTAATTAATTAGTTGTTTAGTAACAATTTCTATATTTAGTCAAATTATAAATTCTTAGCTAATAGACAAGTTTTGTGGGAAGTATTTTTTAAGTTTAATTTCATTTGCAGTTTTGTCTATTTATTAAAAATAGTAAATTCCAAAAAAAAAAAAATCTATGATTACAATTTATAAAATTTTCGAAATTTGTTATCATTTAATAAATGAAAAGTAAAAATATGAAATCAACACAAAATATTCATATAGCCTTCAGATAAATAATAATAAAAAAAATTTCACTTTTCCTTTTCGATTTTTAAAACAAGTTTTTCCCTTTCGATTTCATATCAAATAACACACAATTTTAATATTAATAACCATAAATTTTTAATGAGATATAAAAAATAAGTATATTTATGCAAAAAAAAAAAAAAAACTCAAATTGGTATTTTAAAATTTATTACATTATGTAATCAAAAATACTGGTTTATTTCTACTTTTTTAATAGTGAAAATCCAGAAAAAAAGTTAATAAAAAAATATTTAAATTTTTTTTTTATTAATTTAACGACTCATAATATAGTAACTTCAATTCGTTAGTAATTTGAATTCGAAGTTACTAATTTTATGGAAAGATTTTCGAATTTAATGTTTAAGTGGAATTTGTGATTATTATATATATTTCGGCTGTTATAGATTTTCGAAAAAAAACATTCAAAATCAATTAATGAAATGATAAATTTATGAAATATCAAATTTCGAAATTTCGAAATTTCGAAATTATTGTCGAAAAATTGTAAAAAAAAAAAACATAAATTATTAACATTTTACACATATTTTTTGTCATTTTTACGATCGGAATTTTCAGGAATATTGAATTTTTTTTTTGAATTTCGAAAATTTTATAAATAAATTTCGCAAAAATATAAAAGAACTTTTTTTTCTTGGTTTTGCATAAATAATCACAAGTACACTAAACAAAAAAATTGACAATCATTTTTCGAAAATTCGAAAATGATTAAACACCACAAGAAATATACTAATTAATTTTTAATTATTTTACAATGAATTTTAGTAATTTAATATTAATTTACTTACCCAGTACATAACAAAGTAGTAATGCACTAATTGTCCGTAACACACTCGCCATCTTGTGTGTTACAATTAATTTAAAAACTCTACAAAATAAAAATAAAAAAAAAAATATAAGAAAATTTGAAAATTTTTTTTTTTTTTATTTAAAAACACTTTTCTTTTGTCATCAAAATTAGATTTTTTTTTTGAGAAAATATATAAAAAAAAGATAAAATAAAAATAATTCAAATTACAATTAATTAAAGATTGAAATCAGCTCCTTTTTTTTTTGTGCTGACGTTAAATACGTTAATTATTTATTTAATAATTTTTTTTTTTTTTTGTGATCCCTAAATTAACGAAAAAAAAACCGCAGCACTAACTTAAAGCACAGCCACGCTTACACTAGGTGTTGGCCACTGTCTTTGGGTTCTATTTATTAAGACTTTCACCTAGTCCGGTGGGGAGAGTTGCATACCAATTTTTTTTTGATCAATTTACTGGTTTCTTTTTGTTTTCTTCAATTTTTGTTGTTTCTGTTGCTGGTTTAATTTCTTTACCATTCATTTACCCATAAATATACATTTATTTTTATGAGTGTAAAATTATGTTGTTAAGCTGATTTCTTGTTTTACGTTAAGAGCGTTTTGGAGCGTTTTTTTTTAAAAGTGGGAAATATTAGTAGTAAATAAAATAAGCTTTATGCAAATAATAAAAAAAATGTTTAAATTTTGTTATTTTTAAATGCATAAATTGTGGTAGGAGTTAGGGGAATAATTTACAATATAAAAATATATTTGTAGATTTTATTTAAAGGAGAATATTTACATGTTTACAAAATGGTTTGGAACGTTTGTCTTTTATTAATTTTCAAAAAAAAAATGAAGTTTCTTTAAAAAAATTTGAAGATATTCTGAAGAAGTATAATGGTTTTTTTATGTAATTACAAATTATTTTATAGATTTTGTTTTAATTATACCTAATTAATTTCTTTATTGACTATCAATTACAAAATTCAAAAAAATTATTTTAACCTCAAACAGAGTTTGTGGCTTAAGGTGTGGAGTTAAATGTCTGTATTATTAAATAAAAACCATTTTCAATGATTTCCTTCTAAATCTTTTATCTAATTTTTTTTGTAGGTCACAGCAGAATATTAAGTACAGTGAAAAAATTGGGCTATAATAAAATATCCATAATAAGTAGCTATTTTTTTTATAGTAACATTAAAATTTTGGAATCTATAAATTATTGGTAAATACTCATTGCTAAAAAGTACGACAAATTTTAATTTAATGTTGTTAATATTCCATCAGCCGTTCCGGATACCTGACTATTGATTAATTTTGCATAATATTTTCTATAGTTTTTAGAATTCACCTCCAACTATTTTGAGGTGATATTTCATTTAATTCCGTTTCTTTTAACATATAATTTAACCTTTAATTTTGGTTGATTCCTTATTGTACATTAGTTTATTCACTCAATGTTCAAACTCAAACTTATTCATACTTTTTCTACTTCAAGTATTTCTCAACTTTATAAACTATTTTAGTATATTGTTCAGTGTAATGTTCTTCAAGTGCAATGTTCTTGCTTCCATTAAGTTTCTCGAAGGAACTACAACAAATTTTAATTGAAAACTAAGTTCTGTAATGATTAATTTTTATTTTATTTTGGAAAAGTTCAGTACGA
The DNA here is from genome assembly GCA_963932195.1 of Empis livida. NCBI lineage: Eukaryota > Metazoa > Arthropoda > Insecta > Diptera > Empididae > Empis > Empis livida. The sequence continues at coordinate 17,454,756 of OZ010647.1, forward strand.
GAACTTTTTGTACGAAAATTGTGGCTTTACCCGAGACAAACTTATTAAAATTTTAATAAAAGTGAGAATATTTGTGCAAAATAATTTTGAAAATTAGTGGAAATACAAAATTTAAAAAAATATATTTCCAATGAAAATTGAGTATACATTATTTAATTTGAAAAAAATCTAATTTCACAAGTTTTGATTTTTTGAATTTTTATTAATTTTTAGAATACTCGTAGCTCAATCATTAATAATGTGCACAGAGCTTATCTATCTCTGTGTATGTTAAGTATTTTTTTTTTAAAATCAATTTCCTTATATATTTAAGCATATTTTCATAATTTTATTGATTTCAATGAAGAGATTACTTTTTCCTTTTTTTTATTTTTTGTCAGAAATTTAATCTCTTAATTTAATTTTTTTACTTTAATAAACTTTTATTTTATTCCTTCAACTTTCAAATCTACAATTTTCTACAATTTATTTTCTATATAATCACAAAAAACAGAAAAAGTATTAAATAATTTTAAATTTTGATATTGCAGCATCATGATGACTAATTAAAATTTTACTAAAAGTTTTTTTTGATAAATTTCAAGCATAAAAAAAAAAAATTTATCATCAATTTTTGGTTAAACCTACTCTGTACGGCGCACCAAAAATACAAATTATACAAAAGAAAAAAAAATTTATTATTCTTTTAAAATATTATGCTCTGAACAAAGATATTTTCAATATTTCTTTATTTCACACCCAAAAAAATTTCAACCATCCCAATTTGAAGACAACAAAAAAAAAATTAAATAAATAAATAAATAAGCCTCGTTAAAACTTTAAGGCGAATTGCAGATTTGCTAAGTTTTAAAATAACAACAAAAATAAAGATAAGACACCTCAACAAAAAAAAAATTATACAAGAATATCTGATTTACTGATTTCCAAGAAATTCTTTAAATGAAATCGATAGTTACATAAAAAAAACCAACATAAATATCTACATTACCACATTAAATATAATTCTTTACTACAAGGTAAAAAAAAAATTGCAGAAAAACAAATTAGCGATACAGAAATCTTAGGGTTAGTTAATAAGTTCATATTTTGGATTAATTGACACCGTATTAACCACAATTATTAACATTAAAAACTGATTATAAAAATTATATTTTGTAAATTGGTGGAAATCTAAACAAAATTTGCAAATTTCAATTTCATTTAAATTAAGAGTTGTAACTTAATTGAAAGCTCAGTTGGAAATTACCATCTTTTTTACAGAAAAATAGTCAAATCTTTATCAAATTTATTAAAAATTTTGGGTTAATCTACATTCAGAATTTCATCTTATTTACCTGAACCTCAGAGAGTGACATTTACAAGCATGTTCTAAAAGAAGATATTGTTTTTATTTCTCAATAATACGTTTTGCTAGCCACTTTTATCTACATAATCAATTGTTGGCAATTCTTTACTTAAATTTTATTCATTAGGTCCATTGGTTTAACCATTACCTCTGCTTCGAAAAAGTGTAGCTCTAAGTGTGAGCTTAACTACCCTATCTTCTCTAAAAACAATTCTAGTCATTATGTTAAAAAATGTTTTCTGTAGTTTCTTCGCATTTCTCCAGCATGTTTAAGTTCCATTTTATGTGATTGCAGTTCTTTCAAGCTAAAAATTATGAATTATAGAAATAACTTTCTTGAAGAAAATATATGTGACTGAGTCAACAGTTTAACTGAATCAAACAAAAAAGATTTTAAATATAAATTTTATTTTAGTAATAAAATATACTAATAAAATTTTTTAATGCTGTAACTGAGTTTTTTTTTTTTAATATAATTGTACGCACACCAACTACGTAAATAATCGTTTTTGGTTTATTATGCCATCGTTTCCAAGAAATTAATATACAAAATGTATAAAAATATATAATTTTTTTATTTATATAAAATAAAACTTTTTAACCATTATATTTGTCAGATACAAAATAATCACGACAGGTGGTTTCTAAATAATAAAATCAGCTGATAAATTAGACATACAAATACAAATTTAAGAACAGATGTTAAATAAGATTAAAATAGGCCACTAATTTTAAATTCATTGGTCATTTTAGAAATTTTTTTGAAAATAATTTTAAAGAAAATCTTTTTATATTACATAACACCACTACTCTAATATCTTATTCACGTAGTGCGTCTTATTCACGCGGTGCGTACAATTGATTTATTAATATAAAGTACAGCGAATACTTCTGCCTACATGAAGAAATAATTCTATTGCATAACAATTTCTTCAGTACATGAAGAAATTGTTATGCAATAGAATTATATTCATTGTATTATAGATTCATAGTACTTTCAGAAATATCTAGAACTTATGTATATTTATTATTTTCTATTTTACTCCACTTGGAAGCATACTCCACTTGGTTCCAAGTATCGAATTATCTGCACTTGAAGTTTCTTTAATATTTGTAATTTGGACCTACTAATTTTATCTGGATTCCGAATCATAAATTTCTTTATAGAGAAGAAACTTAGGCTAATGGCTTTATTAGTGAGACATTTGCTAGTAGCAAATGGCCTCGACCGTAAGCAATTTTCCCAGTCTTAAATTACATTCAATTGTAATTTTATTATTGGTACTCATTTGAAGGTGAGTAAAGCTAGACCACCATCGATGTTTCGGACGGAAAACCAGTACGTAATGCACCAAAGCTTAGCACATTACCACTTAAGGCACCGTCGGTCTAAAACTTATGTAAGTAATTTCTAAATCTTCTTTCAAGAACTCCAGATGTCCAACACAAATGATAATAAACCGCTTTTTAAAAGGGTTTCAATTGCATGGATTTTTCCGCTTAATGTCAATCTCAAAATAAAATCATAATTTCTATTTTATGATTTTCAAATTTCTTCATTAATTTTAACTTCCGTCATAAACAAAAAAATAGCAGTGTATTACTAAATACTAAATAAAATGCTTGCAAGGTGCTAATCATGATATTATAATCAAACCCCTATAAAAAGAAATGATTTTATTTAAGCTGAATTTCTTCTTATACAATACCAAAAAAAAAAAATTAATGCTCATGTTTTTCGTAATTTACTTGCCAAATATTTTACCAAAATAAAAAAAAATCAACAAAAACGCGACTAAAAACTCAAATTAAATATTTACATATGTACATTATAAATTTTATTGTATATATATAGATGTATATATAATTTAATTTAAATTATATATTAAATTTCTCTGGTCATGTCGACTTGGCGCCAAGAGTTCGTTAAAAATTAACAACATAAATTGCAACAAAAATAAACAAAATTTTATATAAAAATGAAATTACATTTTTCGGACATTAAAGATTTCATATAAAAAACAATTTAACACAAAAAATTATAATTTTATTTTATTTGTAAATTAACTAAATTTTTTTTCCTGATACTTTGAAATTGATAGTAAAAAATAGAAAATGCGCTATACCGCTATTTCTTAAGCAGTAGTTTCTTACTAATTAGATTATTTATGCTGGTTTATTAAATTTACCATCAGTAAATTTAATAAACCAGCAACCCCTGGAGCTGGTTAATAAACCAGCTCCAGGTGCCACAAACTTAAATTACAACTTTGCTTTATCTAACTAGTGTACTCTTCATCTATACCTTAATTTTACGGAATATTTAAATTGTCCAATTATAACTTTTCACATTAAAAATATTATTCGGAAAAATGGATTATAAATTCTTTCACTTTATCATAGACTGTTCTATAACAAATTGTTGTACATTAGGTTGGCAGGGAAAGTTCTGTCCGTAAATTTTAATAAAAAAGCAATATTTGTGTTTAAAAAAATATTTATTATTCAAACTTCAATATAAGATCCTCGATTTGATATAACCTTCTCCCATCTTTCTGGTAATTTTTCAATCCACCTCTTGTAAAACTCCTTCCCCTTGGCAACAAAATATTCTTGAAGGGCATTTTTGATTTCATCGTTGTTGGTGAATTTTTTCCGGTCTAAAATTTTTTTTTGGAACCGGAACAAATGATAATGTCTGGAGAATATGTTGGATGTTGAAGATTTCCCCACTCAAATTCGTTCAATTTTTGTTGCGTTTTCAAAGCTATGTGGGTATATAGCATTGTCATGTTGGAAGATTACGCCTCTAGTGGTGAATCTGGGCCTTGATTTTTTCACGTAATCTGTCGAGCTGCTCAGCAGTGTCATGTTGGAAGATTACGCCTCTACTGGTGATTCTGGGCCTTGTATCCTGGATTTTCTCCAGCAGTTGAGGTTTGGTTGCAGTGCAGTAGCTCGTTATGTACCGGTCCCTTCATATCCCACCAAATGCAGGGTTCATCGTGAAAATCAAAAGTATTCGTTCGAAATTTATAGAACCATCTTTTTACTGTACGTATTGATACTGAATTCTGCCCGAATTGTACGTATTGTAATGTGCTATTGTGGCTATCGATACTGAATACTCTCCGACTGCCTTCAGGGTGTATTTTGTTTCACTTCCCTTTAACTAGCCATGTTTACATTACGATTACTGCTGTACTACTAATAGTTAAAAAACGATTTTTTACTCCATTTATAGATTAGGTCACTACCTTTAATTAGAGACATCCTGTAAAATATTCCGCAATTTCAAAAAAAATTTGCCGATAGAACTTTCATTCCAACCCAATACTATAAGAAGGGATTTATTTGAGCGAGAATAGCGTTTGAAAATTTGACAAGAAACTGTTCCCAGAAGAAAAACCAGTTTTCACATAAATCTCATAAAAATAATATTTACTACAATAAACTAAACGACCATTAAAAAAATTTATATAATAATTTATTTTTATTTTAAAATGTTTTATTCACTGTTAATAGAGTTATTTAATTACAAATACCTTATCTTAATACTTAGTCTATACAAAAATAGGAAATTTGAAAAACACTTTATCTTAGGGGCCATTTAAATTAATATTCATGCTGTGCTTCGAATTATACACTTATAATAAATTTTAAATAGTAATTTAACACAGTAAATACTAAATAGTTTTCAAAACAGATGAAAGAAGAGCCTTCATTGGAAAGATAATAAGGAGTGGAACTAAATGCCAGTTGTTTGAATTCGAGGTTCTGTATCTAGGTGAATATTTGATTGCACGTAATTTAATATAGTGGAAATTCATTCAAAAAGATGTAAGACACATTTGAAAGGTAATGCTAATAAACCTATAACTATAAAACTAAGGCATAGTATAAGCGACATTTTTTAATACTGTTTGGAAAAAATTAATACATTCCTTAGCTTGTTTGTACAGTTACTGTACTAAATATTAATTTGGAAAAAGATTACGCGCGGATAAACAGACGAACGGACATCAAAAACAACATTTTCTTTAAATATTTTTTTTCCTCTAATTTTAGAAATCTATTATGCAGGTATAGCTATAAATGAAGAAAAAAAAAGTGAAGTTTATTTAAAGCTCAAATATCAAATTATTCCAGTGAGAAGAAGAAAGTGTGTGGTCATTTACACAGAGTTTGCTAATGAACCAGTGTAATAAGTGCAAAAAATAAAATAACTTTCAAAAGAAAAATTATAATCAAACAATAAAAAGAGAATTGATAAAAAAATAAACAAAATTATTCAAAAATCTGAAAAAAAAATCATAGTAATTTAGTTTTCATTGCACGTTTCTAAATGTATATACTGTATACATATTCCCGCTAATTGCTTTAGACAACACTGCGGCTTGTTTTTTTTTTAGGCTCTTCGTATAGAAATTTGATAAATATTTTTGAATCATCTTCACAATTATAAACAAAACAAAAATATCAGAAAATTTTAGTTTCCTTTGCACAGAAAATAAGAGAAACAGGAATGAGAAAAGTGTCATGGCTGTAATTTCTAAATAATATTCGTTTTGACATATGATAATGTCGAATGTGTCCTGATTTCAAAATAGATTTTAAAATTAAAATGTTAACATTGTGTTCTGAACTTGACTTAGTATTTTAGATCAAATTTAATAATTAACACTCTCAGTGCCACAGAAAAAACAGGCGTCTTTTAACATGTTATTGTCAGACACATTGACCTGACAAGTTTATTTTAAAAAAAGATCTTGTCAGACAAATCGACCTGACCACAGAGTATGATAAAAAATGCGTTGTCAGACAAAAATCTGAAATTATTAATGTATTTTCAGACTGTGGGATCCAAGAGAAAATTTCCAAAAATTGTTGTGGTGCGAGCGGCAAAGCACTGTTAGTCAAAAATGACTGACATGGCACTGAGAGTGTTAAAACAAGTATTTCAGTAGATCTCTTAATTTAGCCAGTTAAAGTATTTCTCTTTAACATTGATTTACCCTGATATTATCTAAATTGGGTTCCCTTTAAACCAACAAAAAAAAAAAATCTAATTTTATGAAAACAAACATAAAAATTTGTACGTGACCCAAACTTTTATATACTTTATATATTTTTATATTTAATAGGCACCAGGTGCTAAAAAAAATTTTTTTTTTATAAATGCATTTACAATGCATAAAAAATGTACACTTTTATTGAGTTTATTGACTTTTCACTTTTTAAATAAAAGGTGCGTAAAAATTAACCATTCATTTTTAGAATATCAATTTCAAGAAAAAAAGACAATTTGAAAAATCATAATATCTATCATAGAATTGTAGATTAAAACAATTTTTAATAATTTTATAAATTAATTTTTACATATTTTAATAATAATTTTTAGAAAATGATATTTTAAATTTTTTTTATTCAACTTTCTTTGTTATTTTGTAATTAAATTAAAATTAATGTAAAAATATCTTATGAAAATGTATTTAGACGATAAGAGAAAACTATTAAAATTTAACGCCGAAAAAGTTTTTATATTAATTTTTTTCGTATATACTCCTATTTATTTTCCGACCGAGAAATCGATTTTGGTCTAAGTCTAGTCAGCTTTAAATGACTACGAGTAATAAAATTATAATAAAATGTAATTTAGGACTGGGAAAATAGGAAAACAGTCCAGACCATTTGCTAACAACACAAATGTCTGACTAATAAAGCCATTAGCATGTTACAATTAAAAGTTTCCTCACTATAAAGGAATCCATGTAAATTAGTAGGTCAAGAGTAAAGCTTATTTTTAATTCAATCGGACAAATTTATTAAGCAATTGTAATAAAATTGTGAGGGCCAGCCTTTAAACCGAATTATAATTTTAAGACTACCTAAAATTCCTAAATGTCTCACAAAATAAACGTCTCAAGGAAGTAATTTGCTTGTTGCAACTAAAAAGTAATTTTTGTAAAGTATAGGTTTTAGTTGCAAGAGATTATAGGACCATATTATAACGAGCTATACCGCCAATGCTAGGATTTAATATTTATGTTTCAACAATTGCATACTCTGTAATTTATTAATACATTTTTGTGTAATGCCTAGCGACTAGCGAAGGAAATATTCTAAGTATAGAAACAAGAACTTTTTATTCGTTATTTAGTCCGTCATTAATGTTTGGTGAATAGTTACTATTAGATTTTGAAATTTCAAACCCAACCGCAGAATTGAAAATTCTACAAGTTGGAATCTATCAACAAATTAGACATTTTTTTAGATTATTTTCAAATTAGTTTCACGAGAACGAAAATAGTACTGGCCTCCAGACATGTATTTCATTTATTATCAAAAACCACTTTAGCTTATAATTTAATTTTTCTGGTGAAGTAAAGAAAGCTCCATGAAATGTTTGTAATACAATAGAATTCGATTTTGATGAATTACATTTAAATCTAATTCAATTTAAATTAAATAATTTTAATAATCGATCATCCAAAACTTTATAACTTAAATCCATCTTAATTCTAATATTTTTTTATTTGAAAGTTATTTTTTTTCCATCAAGCTGTACATTTTGTTAACTTTCACAATTCTTCACAATTTGAATATATTATTTCTTATAAAATTAAAGGAAAATATATCATAAATGTACAATAAAAAAATGTATTATTCTTATTAAAATCATAAAATTTCTATCAGAAAGATATTTGTGATCCAAATAATAGATTCAGATAAATTTTTTTTTTATCCAAATTATGAAATTTTTACAATTATATCTGATTTCTATTTAAGAATTAGAAAATATTACGATTTATTTTCAAAGCATAAAGTCTTCATTGTAACAAAGTAAAAGAAAGTATTTTTGGAATTAGGATAGTGAAAAATTGTTATGACTTATATTCTTATTATTAATTCCGCTGCTGCTGTGGACGGCGGCTACTAGATTACAGAAACCTAACTAACACTCACCGAATTATGAATCATGTTCAGAATTAAAGAGACATTAATGTATAAAACCTTGATAATGAAATACTTAAGAAATCATTGACGTTCAAGTGAAAAACACTTCGAGCAATTTTAAAGAATTTATTTAACGCTTTCGAATATCAAGGAACACTGATCTTCAAATTTCCAAAGTTTACAAAACTATTGGTGTCCATTATCATAAATGTAATCGATTTGATTAAATTGAAGATTTTCCAAATGTTACAAAATGTTTGCTTTACCGGTCGACATACAAAACTTTAGAATATTTAAATTTTAATAATGTAACATAAAACTAGAAATTTACAAAAATATTTTAAATAACATTCCAGTAATTTAGAAAAAAATATTATTTGCAACAAATTTTAATGAACACGGACATTAAACTTAATGACGGCGTACATAAAAGTTAAGAAATTATATGTGCCAATTTTATGATACAAAAAAAAATTAAATTATGACTAAATTTCTAATGTAAAAAATATTTCTTATGTCTTCATTTACCAGTTTATAGCAATTAAAATTATTAGGGAAATTGCAAATTAAAACCAAAAATTTCTTTATTGATATTGACCTAAAATTAATTTAAATTTAATTTGCCATTAACATTGAAAATAACGAAAATTATAAATAATCAAGACAACAAATTATTTAAATTCTGAAAACAAAAATTTAGAAATTCAGTAATGAAATTTTTACAAAATAATTTTAATTGAACCAAAAAATCAAATTTCAATTCAGGTAGCACTTACTTTATGTTAAATTTTTTTTTTTTTTTCATAATATTTTAACCTTATTTTTATCATTAAAATACAAAATTTGACAATTTACGACGTAGACTAAAAACGTAACGTATAGTTTTTACCCCAAGGAAATAAAATTAATATTCTGCAAATGATCATGTAACTTTTGTGAATAAATTTTTCATTTCTTTTTGCTTCTCTTTGTTGTTTTTTTATGTTGTTGTTGCAATTTTTATTGATCACTTTCACTTATACTTGATCATCAGTGATAATCTTGATTATATCAAATTATTAACAGATTTAAAAAAAATAAATTATATGAAAATTTATATGGATTTTTGAATAGTCATCAGAAAAACGAAGAAAATCTATCTTAACAGTTGATTAAAATAAAACCTGAATCAATACAGAAAAATATAACATCTAAGCCTAGGTCATTTAAAAATAGAAGCTTTGAAAACAAAGTTTAAAAATTGTATAAGGGAGGATTATAGAACTACAGCGCTAAAAATTTAAAATCTTTGACATAAAATATACATTTATGTCACATTACTTTGACATATATAAATCTATCCATTTCAAAGTAATGTGACATAAATGTGCACTTTATGTCAAACATTTTAAATCAATTTATGTCAAAGACTACTTGTGAAAATCTTAATAAAAATTAAAAAATCCTTTTATTTTATTATAATATTCCCTATCTTTGAAAATCGTTTTCTTAGTTCAATTCTTTATTATGTTTCTAACCTAAGCTCTAATCTAACATAACTGATAAACACTTTAGTCTCAAAGTAACTTTTACCTACATTTGATAGCAAAAACGGATTGCTAAGTGCCAACAAGGGATTTAAAAACAAAATCCGCTATCAGTAGTGCACTGTGTAAATCTATCAACAAATCACGACCCATAAATAATGTCGTTTTACTATTTTTATACATTTGTGCTTTTCTCTCCACATTTTTTTAAAGGAGCCATTTTTCGTCTCATTACCGAGCTTAGAAACCTTCCCACTTTATTTTAGATATTTTCAGAAACACATGCTTGGCCAAGATGCAAACATTTAAATTGATTTTTTTTTGATTGAAAGAGATCGATTAGCTGCTACTATACTGCTGCGTTATCAATCTCTACTTATCGTCCTCAGCGTGGTTCATATTGAAGATTCAAATTCTTATTTCAGAATATCTTGAACCATCTCTCTCTCTCTCTCTGACACAACGGAATGTTTGCACAGTCTTCCACATACATTTCATATATGTTTTTTTGACACTGGATTACACTAAGACATTTTCTGAGTTCATATAACATAATGTGCAGAAATTGACTTTGTATCAACAACAGAAAATATATCGACATAAGATTGAAAGAATGCGATCCTAAAGGAACTGGGTACATAATTTTCATTTTTTTAAAAAAAAACATCTTTATTCATGGGTACCCCTGATAGTAATTTGTTCACCTAAAATATTATTGATGATGTAAAATAATAATGGTTTTTCGTAAATAAACAAATTTTATATGAAAATTATCATATCTTAGTATAAAGCCGCAAATAATGACTTTGGACTTGACCGAAATATTTCTATTATTTTGTGCTTTTGAGGGCTTTCTTTATAAAAACATCCGAAAACTTTTTCAAATTATTTTGTGCATATTAATTGTTTTGCTAGCCTACCGGTTTTTATCAAATGGAAGTAAAAATATTGTACAATTTCCAAAAGTTATGAAGACTGGGTTTAACCCTATTAATAGGGTTTTTTTTTTTAAAAAAAGGTTTAAATATAATTTTAAATATGGAAAATGCGTCTACCAAATGTGAGTTACAAAACAAAAATTCTCATGCTATAAAAAATAATTTTGACATTAAATAATTTTGTATCAGTAACTGGTGGAACAAGTGAAGACATCAACAATAGACTCAGTAGAGCCAGATCATTATTCAGCAGGCTTTACAAAGTATGGAAGTCCGCACAATTCTCTAGAAATACAAAACTTAAGATATTCAACTCATGCGTCAAATCCGTACTGTTGTATGGAAGTGAAACATGGATGTTCAACAAAAAGGATATCGACAGACTCCAAGTATTCATTAACAAATGCTTACGAATAATATGCAGAATATTCTGGCCCAGAAGAATAACGAACATTGAACTCTGGAGAATGACAGAACAAGAACCTATCATAAAACAAATACGCAGACGAAGATGGAGATGGATAGGACATACACTGAGACGATCATCAAATAGCTCAATCACAAGACAAGCATTGGAATGGTACCCTCAAGGTTCTAGAAGTGTTGGACGTCCAAGAAATACGTGGAGAAGAACCATAATGAAAGAAATAGAAACAATTGGTAAAACTTGGACGGAAATAAAAGACATAGCACAAAATAGAGTCAGATGGAAAGCCTGTATAGAAGCCCTATGCTCCCAAGTGGAGTGAACAAGGAAAAAAAAAAAAAGTATGATTTTTCATTGTGATGAAGTGTGAGACGTCAACCAGGTGCAAGATACAGTTTTATGGGTTTTGTGATTCTGTGAGAGAGGCCAGTATATCTCAAAAATGTATGCAGACGATTATTTTAAAATGAATCTATTTTTGTGGTATGCTGCATCAAGACACCGATTTATGGTAAGTAAGCGGTATTCGTTTGGTAATAAATATTTTATGCAGTAAACTTTCTAAAAGCGTAAAAAAATATATTCTTAACTTGTATCAGTTTAGAGCTTTAATTAGAAATTCAATATTTTCTTTAAAAAAAATTTTTCATTTATTTAAATTTAATTTTTAATAGAAATTTTTGTATTTCTTTAAGCAAATTTCTTTGGGCTTTTTGGTTTGTTATTTCTTTAATAATTTACGTTCTACAACATATTTTTTTTTTATGTATTATCATCAATATTATTTTATTTGAATTTTAAATAAATTTTGTTGTTATTTTATTTATTTTTTTTTAACATTTCATTTATAATAATTTTCCAAAAAGCATAAGCTTCAATGTCATGAAATATTGATTATGGTTTAGCCTGAAGACATTTTCATTTCGGAGAAAGTCTTTTAGAGTTAACAAAAAATTGTTAAAACCTTTCTAAAAAAAAAAAACAAGATATAAAAATATAAATAATAATAAATAAAATATAAACCTACAATAAAAACAGAATCTTTAATATTAATAAATGTTTTTTTTACTAAATTTCTTTTTTTTTTTGGTTACTGATGATCGTAAAATAGCATCAATAAAATTTCATTCGCCTACAATCAAATTAATTATAAGGAAAATTAAAAAATAATTAACATTTATATAAAAAAAATATCTGAAAATAATAAAAATAGTATGTTCTGAATACGTTTATCTACATATCAAATTTATAGATATATTTAGAAAAAATAGATACTGGGACTAGGCTGTACCCATGTTAAATTACTGTTTCAAGATAACTATAAATAGAGTAGCGCCGCTATTGGCAGGAATGAAAGGAAACTGCTGCTTTATTTTACGTTATAATCGCTTTCCAACTAAGTACTATCAATTTCCTAGATAAACATTTTCATTAACGCTGAAAATAACGAAAATGGTAAACAAAAATTCTACCTTATGGCCCAGTGTTGCCTAATGAAATATTTTATTCCACCGTGAAATAATTTTTCGTGGCCAGGAGAATATTTTTTGGTATAAAAGCAAAGGGGAGTATTTTGTTCTTAAAATTTTATAAATAAGTTTCACTGAAAATAACTGACGTGGACACTGCTTACGACGACGATTTCTGACTTTCACTGGAATTCACTGGAACAGTTTATTTTTTTAACTTAATCCATAATTTTTTTTGCCCCCTTCAGAATATTCGTAAATTTATGTTTGCTTAGCCCAAGTCAGAGTTTTAATGAATGCTATTGGCTTAATAAAACTAAATTAAGGAAAAGAATCTGGAATTTTAAAATTTCTAGGGCCTTATTAGCAGAATTGCTGGCAATAAGGCCCAAAAATTTTAAAATTAGTAATTTCGACTTAAAATTGAAAGTAAAAAATTCTAATTTTGTGTAAAAATTTATATATAATTCAATCTGGGTTTCATGAACACTGAAAATATTTGCTATAAATTATACAAATACTGGCACTGAAATATTTTTTTGGTACAATAAATAGGACCCATTGAAATTATATTGAGATATGAAAAGTTTAATAACTGAAGAATTTAGTAACACAGTGCTATTAAAATAGAAAATTAATTTACTATTTTCATTTTCTACTGAATGTATTTCGGATGGTTTGACAGAAAATTTGAAAAATAACATAATCAGATGCCCCCAATCTATTATATTATTTACTTATAAAGAAGCCAGTCACTTTTCATTTGCCTGGCTTACTTATAAAGAAGCCATGCAAATGAAAGTTCGGCTGCTTAAAAATACGTTTGGGGTAAAAGTTTTTTTTCTCAGTGTACCTCCTCCATTGGCCGCGTAGTTTTTAAGTACTAAGAGGTAACATAAACTCACATATGGTGCGTGATTCGTAATTTGGGAGAAAAACGTGTGTAATCTGGTTCCAATTTGTTAACTGGTCTTCATTGGCAAATAATTTCACTGAAGAAATAAACAATCAGCAAATTGCTTCAATATTTTTTGAAGTTCGGCAATGGAAATGTTTACTCAAAAGCTTTAAAAGTCATTAAAAAATCAAATACAATATTCACAAAAAAAAGGTAATAAAAAAGTATGATAAGTTAATTAATGACTTTTTTAATCAAAATTATAGTAAACATTTCCATTGACGATTCTGCCATATATCCTAATAATTATATGGACATGACTTATGAAAATCTGTAGATTTATGACTTTTTAAGCTTTTTGAATAAACGTTTTCATTGACGAATTTCAAAAAATATTATTAGTTCTTTATACCCTGTCATATATTCTTATGAAAATCTGTAGATCGATCAACTTTTTTAACATCTGAAATCACATAAATCTGTCTATGAGAAATAAGAAAAAGATTTTGAAGATCAAAAATTGATATAGTATTGTCAGTTAATGAAGAAAAAAAAACTATATAGGTTGGCAACTCTGTATTTCATTGATGGTTGATTTAATCAAATTCTATTTATCACAAAAACAAGAAATTAACAAAAAAAAAGCATCGTTTGAACATTAATAACATACAACACTAAGAAACGAAAGTAAATATTTTATTGTAAACAAAAACAATCTTATAAAATGATCTGACAATTTTAAAATTGTTTCAGAACTTAGCCACAAAAAAATATTTATCTAAAATATCTCAATAAAATTTCCGATCATTCACACTAATTCGAAAAAGAAATCATAAACGGCATTCAGATTGGTCAGATTTGTCTGAGCGAAAATAAGAAATCCTTTCACACCAAAGAGACTAATCTGATTAGAAATCAGAAACACATCTTATGTCATTGCTTAAATTTTAATTTCAAGTATTATCTAATAATTTAATTTTTAAATGATGACAATTTACTGTTGATAAAAATCTATTTAAAAAAAAAAATTGGATTTTTGACACAAATATTTTTTCTAAATCTACTCGGTTTTTTAATATTTATAGAAATTTTTAATAAATATTTAAAATATGATTAAAACTTAATCGTAAGATTAAAAAAAAATAATTTTGAATAAACTTGTCCTAATTTTTGATTTCTTTAGTTGCTTAGCCAAACAAGTTTTTAATTTAAATATTCAAAAAAAATATTCATGCAGCATAAAAATTTTATGTTATATTATATTTTTATATAAAATTTTTATAAATTAGGACCATAAAATGCAATATTCCGGTTATGTTCAATATAAAAAATGAGTTTTGTTGTACATCAATGATTTGGCAAGATGAACCAATAAAATTTTATTATAAATTTATTATTATAGTTTAATTTTTACACGAGTTTTTTAGTGGCAACTAAATATATAAAATATTGTTGATATGAAATTTGTATTCAGCATAAAATTCCGAAATTATTCAATTTTGTTTAAAGATAATAAAATTTCAAAGAATTTTAAAATTTACATAATCATTTTGATATAAGATTGAAATTACGCGTATAAAATTGACTATCTGCGAAATGGTTTACTATAAAATTTGACGGAAAATCATTATAATAACAGGGCAATCTGAAACCTGCAATAAACCGAACGGTTGCAGTGATAAGGAGAGTAATGTTGTCCTCCTTGATTAGAACTTAAAAGTTAAGAAGTACAGGAAATTTTTTAGCAAGAATATGAAAGGTGTTGAGAAAAATTGTTGGATCCAATTTAAAAGAGCAAATTATTTAATTGCCTTCAGCTGCAGAAGATTAAATTATATTTTTCAACATTTCTATTAATATCTCGTAATTAGGTATATAACCAAATTTACACTTTAAATTAACTATAAAAATTTCCAAATTCATTTCCTTTTTCAGGATACTTATCCACCGGGGTTAGTTTTTTTGGTTAGAAAATTCGGAATGAATTTTTAACAGAATTTTGGACTTAAAGAAATTTTTGAAAAATTTCAAAGTCAGTATTTTTGATGGAAATTAATGAGTTAATCGTGTTTTAAATTACATTTGATGCAACTATTTTTTTCATATTTCTACTAGACATTTAACTCTGTTAATAATTTCTTCTCATTAGAAAATAAGTAATATACATATTAATCATGTTCGATTTTCGTTAACGAGAGGATGTTAATATATATTTATATATTACCATCCTCTTGTTACCGAAAATCGAACATGATTAATAAGTATATTACTATTAGTTTCTCTTTAAATTAAAGTAGGAGAAAGACGCCGAAATCGTACCATTGCTTTGCCATGAAATAATGTTAGTGACATCTATTGATGATAAATTAAATTGAAAGTCTCATAAATAAGTGGTATTTATTTGCCTGTTTGAGCTTTAGGTGTGTCGTCTGTCAGAGGATAATTTATATACAGAATATCCTAAAAAAATTAGACCTAAAAATATATTAAATTCTATACAATAGAGTTTATAGTCAAGGGTGAAAACATTAACGTCCCCATTACTATCCGTACTCATGCCATTCGCCAGATTGTGATTGTGACTTTATGAAGATAAAACTGCTGTGAGCCTATACTGATTATGAAGGCGTACAATTGTGAAATGTGTTCCGCAGTTTTATCTCCATAAAGTAAGAAACTCCGCAATCATTTGATAGGCCAAAGATAATGTAAAGGTTGGCTTAGCTTAATATGCAAATATTATGATTTAAGATGGTGTTTTTTATTCCTACTTTTGTGGTAATAATATACTTTCTTCTATTGCTAAAAAATTCTATTTGAACGTATTACACAATATAAAAAAATTATTAAATATTTCATCAGATTAAAGCGCGGAACACTGATAATTGATCTAATTTCGACGAATGTCCCCTATTTTGAACTCGTATAATCCCCGTATATCTTATGCTATACAAACTAAAATAACAATTTCTTTATTAGAAAGGAAAATTTTTTATGTTTTATGTTTTTGATTAAATAACAATAGATGTATCTTAAACTTTTGACATTTTGCAGCACTTATATCAATAATAAAATTATATAAAAATAATTCCGCATTTATTATTTAATCTACCAAAAAAAAAAATAATGAATATTCCATAATATAACGAAAAAAAAACAAAATTCATGATGTTAAATTGCATTTTTATCATAAAATTTATCCGAATATTCATTATATTAATCGCCATTAATTTTAAATATAAATGGGATGCTTATGAGGTCAATCATGTTTTTCTGCAAAAAAAAAAATAAAATTTAGTATTATATCATCATTAACATTATACATATTTTATTTAATTTTTGACAATTGCGAAAAAATGTCTTCAATAATTTTAATATTTCTTTTTTTTTTTGTAGATACTTTTTTTTTTGTAGATATTTATTAATAATTTTTTTTCTTCAGGTAATCATTTGCCTGGTTCTCTTAGAGAGCGAAAATGTGGTAAAAAAAAAAACCAACATATACATGTAACGTCTTCTGTCTATTAATCATAAAAGATGAAATTACTTTTATAAAATATTATTTTAATAATTTTTTATTTTTTATGATTTTTCATTTTTATGGTTAATAAATATTTATGAAAATAACCGATGCTAATGTGACAAAAACTCGATTTTTTTTAATTTTTTTTTTTTTGTCATGTTTAGGAAAACGAAACTGGATTTTATTTTTGGATATAAATTTTGATAAAAAAAAAAATATCTAAAAATCTGAAATTTAATTATAGATTCATTTTACAACTAGAACCGTAAGTAAAATTTTATATATATTTTGATTTTGGCTTAGCAATAGTAAATAAAATAAATAAACATAAATTTAAAATTAAATTAATCAACAAGTTTTTAAAAAAAAAAAAATTAACAAAATCAGTTTTAACATAAAATTTATTTAACAGCTGACAGAATCAAATTTAGAAAATTTAAGATATTATAAATATTTTATTTAGACAATTAGAATATCTGTACTAAAATGAATAATTACTGAATGTACAAATAAAGCCTGATTAGTCCCTTAATTTTAGAAATAATATTTGAAATATAAAAGATCTCAGACGGCTTTAAAATAATTCTTTAGTTTTCAAAGGACCAAAACTAACGTTTTCATAATATTTCTACTAAAATTCTTCTTCGTCTTCAATGGTACAGCAGCCCAAATCGGGCCTCCCTGGACCTACTAATTTTATATGGATTCTGAACCGTAAATTTATTTATAGTGAAGAAACTGTTAATTGCAACAAGCTAATGGCTTAATTAGTGAGATATTTGTTGTCAGCAAAAGGCAGTTAGAGCTGAATAAACTTTGACCAAAATCGATGCTTCGAACGGTACTTAAACCGAGTACCTAATGCACCACAGCTTAGCACACTATTACTTAAGCTACCGCCGGTCTGGCTTAAGTGGTAGTGTGCTAATGCAATTCGTACTATAAATATTTTTCTTTATATACAAAATACAAAATTAATTGCTCCATTCTCCGGTGAAAGTCTCCGTTCTCCAATGAATATTGATATTTTCTATCAAATAATGCCGTCTGCACTTTTTCAGTACTTTTACTTATTTAACAAATTAAAGATGATAAACAAATTTTCAACTCAACAGTAACCTAAAAACTGTTTGATTTCTACAAATTTATATTAAAATATAAATTTTAAAAAACTTAATAGTAGAAAAATTATTTATTTATACCGGATGTCAAAAAAGCTCATCACACTATCAACTGGTGTTAAAATTATCACAGAAATCAATTTTTTTTTTATATATATAGTATAAATCAATTTATTGCAAAACTATGATATTATGTCGGTTTCATTAAAGATTATGCCACTTGTTAAAAATATGATATATAGATACAAAATATGTTTATAATTTAGTTATAGGAGAATAACAAGGTTACAAATATTACTGTTATGTTAATATTTTTATAGTGTAAATTTCGACTATAGAGTTTAGAGGTAAACATAAATAAGATATTGATGGCTGATATTATTATTTTTTTTTTGTTAAACAAATGTCAATATTGAAGTTTTTTTAATGGTGAAATTTTGACATATTTTTTTTGACTATTTAAATGAAATTTTATATAATAACAAAGTTCGAAAATTTATTGAAGAAATTCGTAAATTAAAGTTCAGTAATTAAATGTAAAAAGTTTAAAATTCAATTAAATAAATTGAAATTTAATGAAGAAAGTCGCCAAAATTCATTCAAGATATTTCAAAATTCAATGTAGATGTTAGTGTGATTTCAAAAATTTAAAAACTATAGTTGGAAATTCAATAAAGAATATTAATAAAATTATTGCAAAAGTTCGTGAAAATACTTTACAGGAGTTTACAAATTAAATGAATAAGTTCGAGACATTGATTCACGATTGAATCTTATATTTTGTTTAAAAAGAAAAATGTTTGTAGTTGGACTTTTACTAGAAATTTTTTGAAATGGTTTGTAGTAATGCAACTAATAGAAATGTAATGGAATTTTTAGATTTCATATTTTTGTGCCCAAAATCTACTTGATCAGCTTAAAGAGAAATATTTCGATTTATTTATTTCAAATTCAAAGTTTATTTTGTAAATAATGTTACGAGTAATAAAATTCGCAAGTTATTGAACCAACAAAAGAAAAATGTTAAAAATACCAAGATAATTATAAACTTAAAGATAACGTTTTTTGTAATTTTCCCTTTAAAATTAAATTATTAAGTTCCTTTTCCTTGAGGCTTCACAGTCCTCGATGAAACATTGCCTCTACCACCATTCTCTTCGACCTTGTTCTTTATTTGGCAAGATTTACAAAATTGCAAATGTTTCTTATGCTGACATAGATCTTAATTCTACAACATGTTCGCGGTGTCGTTCTCGTTTTCTTCTATTTTCAGGATATTTTTTGAAAATTTTATATACTATTCTTTCTTCTGGAACATCTATTATATGACCCAGCTATCTTAATAATTGAGCTTTGATAAATCTTATAACGTTTTTATGTTCTATTTGATTTTCAAGTTCGTAATTATATCTTACTCTACATGTTCCTTTTTTGAACCGGTCCGCAAGATTCTCCTCTCAAATGAAGCAAGTTGAAATATAACTGATTGTTTTAATGTCAATACTTCGCAACCATATGTAAGCACTGAAATAAATAAATTTACACGACTAAGTGGTGCAGTGGTTAGACCACCTGCCTTCCAATCTGAAGGTCCCGGGTTCGAATCCAGTCAAAGGCTTATTTGAAAGTATTCGGTATCTTTGAAAAGAAAATGTTCCGCAGGATCTATGGTGGCATCTGCATAAATGGGACCTGGAGGAAACGCTATGACGGTGAGCTCTATGAGCTATTGTCAAGCGCATCAAAAGCTGTCGCTTGATATGATCTGTGGGGAGTCGGCAAAAGATCGTAGGGGCCTGTAATCCATATAAGTAAGTAAGTACATCCTTAATTTCTGATTTTTAGAGCGTAATCTGAACTCTAAAAGTCTATTATGTACGAAGTATAGTTTATTTGCGGATTGTATTCTATCTTTTATAGCAGCGGAAGTATCTTTATTGTTTTAAAATCATTCCAAATTACCTGAATTCATTTGAATCATAATCATCATAAGTAATAAACTGCTTCAAAAACTTTATTATTAGTTCTATTAAATTTTGTGGATTATGCTTTGTACGAGATCTTAACATGTATTTATTTTTTTCATTATTGTTTTCAAGACCAAAAGGCCCAGCTTTATCTTTTTAATTTTAACCATAAAACTGTACCATTTTGCATAATAAAAAAAAACAGCAGTACACAAAAAATATGAAGTTTAGTGGGAAAGTTATATTTCATTATTTGAATATATTAATTAACCATTTATGAATTGTTTCCTTCAGAAAACTATTATTATTCATATCTTTTAAAACTTACTAAAAAATTTTGCATTACATATTTACATTTATCATTTGATGCAATCACATAAAATTCGCTCTCATACGGTTGGAGATGTTTGAACCATTTTTTAAATATCAGAACCAGAAGTTAATTTTTGTAAGTTCCCAGTTTTGTAGCCAGAAAAAAAAAATTACATCATTTTTATTTTACTGCTACTACCATTATGTGCCAGAAAATTCACAAAAAAAAAAAAGTTATACAATTAATAAAATAATAATTTTATGTAAAAAGATGTTGTCTTTATTTTATCATTTTAATTGTCATCTTCCAGATGCCAAAAAGTCAAGAAATTGTTACGTAATTTTTTTAGCGCACAATTAAATTACTAATAATTTTTTTTTTTTTCTTACTGAATAAAATTTATAATTTAATTTCCGATCAAATTGATGCTAATTTAACAAATTATTTATATGGATATTAAATTTGTACAATAATAATCTTCTTTGAGTCATATTCAAATTCAACAGCTGTTTCGGTCTTCTTTAAGTTGTCAAAGATTACAAAGATTTTTTCATATTTTACTGTTAATTTCTTTCAAAATTTTATATATCTTCACCACAAAAATTTGACTGGTAAATAAAATTGCAAAAATATTTATTTTGAATGTGGCCATAAGTCAGTATGCGAGAAATATATTTAAGGATAATTTTCCTGTAACAAAAAAAAAATATGAAGATATGACGGACTTGCTTCAGCCATACACTCCATACCCCTCAGAATTATTATGAATTACTAACACTTATATTATTTATATTGCACTTATGTTATTTTATTATGAATTCACTTTTAATTATTATAATTTGTTTATGAATAATAATTATAGTGATGAGACTTGAATAAACATTTTAATTATATAAATAGGGTGCATATTTGTGAGAAGGTGGATAGATAAATTTGGAGTATCATGAGAATCGAAGGATATGGTCTAAGATTATCGCTTTTTGCGCAGTGGTAATATATTTTTTTTTAAATAAAAATATTATTTGTGCAAAGAAAAACGTTAATAACTTTCGTCTCCTCGTCTGGCTTCAGTAAAATACATTGCACGAAAACAGCCTAAGCCCTTCGTTTTGATAAACTATTGATTTTGAAAATGTCTTAAATAACTTTAGCCTAATAACGAAAAATTCCGATGCATTACTAAAATGATTATTTTTTCTAAGGAAAATATAACTCACGGAAGTAACAATTATTATAGAAATTCCTCCATTCTAACCACACATATATTTAGGAATATTGAAATGCAAATCCTTAAATATCATAAAATAACATAAAAGTGACTTATGCCACTTTCAAAATTAACGACTTAATTATAAATTAAATTCAAAATGTAAACAAAAATCATAAAAAAAAAACTGTTTTTTTTATGATACAAAAAATAATTTAAAAATTTTTATAAACAAGTATAAAAAAATTAATATATTCAGGCTATTTTTGGACCTCTTCAAATTTTCATATATTCTGGCCAATGGACCCCTTCAAACTTTGAAAATATTTATATAGTATATATACATAATTTATTTTCTGTTCAATATTTTGTCGGTTTGAAATACCAATTTTAATAATTTTTTTTTGTATATACCTGCTTTATTTAAAGTCATAGTTATATATTGAAAAAATTTAGTTATGTTATGACCTTTATGACCTATCATTGATTTCATCTACTACATAAAAATTGAAAATTTTAATTTTCAATGCTTTCTCAATTTTATTCCTTGTCAGACCTTTTGTCATACTTTAACTTGGCTTATTCACTGTATTAGTTTTTTTTTTAGAAATGAATATGATTAAAACTAGCAAAAAAAATAACATAAAAGTGGCATAATTAAAAGTTGCATAATTAAATAAGGAAGAAATTTTGTCGTTATTGTGCACACAAAAAAACTCAATTCATTTAATTTTTGATTTATGATTGTGAGTACTTTTGATGGATAAATAAAGCAATTTTAGAAGGTTATTAAATTTGAATTCAAAATGCATTTTTTTTTTCCATGTAACCAAATTAGATTAACTTTTTAGATTAATTATTATGTCGTCTGAATAAATCTAATTAAATTATTGACACTATTGTTCAATTGTATTTTATAATACATAAGTTTTTGATTGATCTACGTAAAATGAAACAAATATCAAAATTGATTTTGAGAAATTTTAATTATTAATTAGTCCAAATTTTGAAAATGTTAGGAAATTGTAAAGAAAATTGTCTTGAAATTAACTGGGAATAATATATCTTTAATTTGTGGTATGAAGAGGCCCTAAAAGTTAATTCTTCTACTGATTCCCAAACAAGTTAAATATTTTTATGCCATTTTTTATTGATTACTACTTAAAATTATTGAAATTTATCCTATTCCATATTTACTGAACTCCAAAAAATAAAAACTTTTAAAACTTTTTTGAAACACGATCGTATACTTTAAAGTCATTTTGTTAAATAACCATTAAAAACTTTATGGATCGATTCAACTTCAATTAAACTTTTTGAAAATATACAAAAAAAAATTAATCATACTCCATCAGTTTTCATTATCAGTACACTTCAGATTGCACCAAAAATACACAAAAACAGAAATTGAAAATTTTACTCAACATTTTCAAGAAAAATATTCTCTAGGTTAACAACCCAAACAGCATAACACAATGCAAACAAAAAATAAAATTAATATTACATTCACTTGTATTTTTAAATATTTTTCAAATTATTTCTTTAATAATTATTTCATCAAAGAAAAATAACTACAATTCATGTTTCACAACAACATGCGAAAAAAAAAGAACCTCAGCAGAACTAAAATCTGAAGGTTAGCATTCATTAAATTCCCCCCTAAATGCACCTACTTTATATTCCACTTATAATTATTACCTACTTTTTATTATTTTACAATTTTGCTTGTACAAAAATTAAATGGCATAAAAAAATTTATTTATCATTTTTGAAATTAATAAGAAAATATTATATTTTAATTACTTAATAAAAAAAATGCAATAAATTTTCTTTCGGTTAATTATGACGTTATAATCTAGTTTATGGTTTTTAGAAAGAAAAATTTTACATGACTTTATTTTTTTTAATGAATGCGTCATTTAAAATTATCCGGAAAACATATAAAACGTAAATAATTATTGTCAAGGATGACAAGTTTAAATAGAATTCTTGAGAATATTTTTCTTGTCATAATATAAATTCAGTTTATTTTTACTGGAATAATTATAAAATAATCTTTAATTTTGTGTGAAAATGTAAAAGAATCCTTCAAAACATAACAATAAAAGCAATGCCACGCGAACAACACATGTCCAGGAAACTAACTATTAAAATATTATCAGAAAAATAGAAACTAAGGTTGGGTATTAATGGATCAAAAATGTCGTTTACATCGCGATATAAGAAAGAGATAATTTTACATTGGAATAAATTAGATCCCTGCTGTCATGAAATTATTACTGTTTATGTATTTGACAGGGAAATATATCATATGGCCAAAATCATTTGGAAATTTGTCAATTTTGTCAAATTAATTTGTCAAATAAATGTATATTTTAAATTAAAATTGCGTTATTGTTATTAAAATTAGAAATTATAACTGTTTTTATTAATCCCTTTTTAATCAATTTGATTTATAACTCAAAAATTGCCAACTGAAAATTCCAGTAGTCAAAAGGGAAATACTTTTACGAACTAGCAATCGTGCTGCCATGCTAACAAGTTTAACTGTTATATTATTTTGTAGTACTTCCCGACTTAAAAGTCAGTTCTTGTACATTAAAACCATAATGTTTAGTGGCAGAAAACAAAAAAGCATCTTTCAGTTTATTGAGTTTTTAATCTGACTTTCGGACAAATCACATTTATTTTTGGCAGCCCAAATTCATTGCTAATGAAACGTGCTATCAAAGTTTTTTATTATCTTTCAAATGGTTTTGTTTAGGTACATTTTTTTTGAATTAGGTACAGTAGTCTTTTTTATAGCATTTTAACAGCTTCTTTTAAATGATATTCACACCAATTACCAAAATTATGTTTCTAAAAATTGAATTTTGTTTCTCTATCATTGTTACCAAATATTGCCACTGATTACATTTCAAGAATGCTCTTACACATTTAAACTTTTACTAATATTCCAGCATTTATGTTTCTTCATTCATTTTCGTCCAATCTAATAAATATATTATTAATAATATCTCTCTTTAGAATATGCCAAGTGATTATATTTTAAATTAGGCTTCAATCTCGAGAAACATCAAAGGTTCTTAATGTCATAAAAATTTCCATAAAAAATCAATTAAATACAATATTATTGTAATAAATTACTTGCAGTTAACATTGCCATTCTATTTTTAATTTATTGACTTATCTGTTATATAATTCTTGTTCATTAAATGAATGTACCAATAGAGATCATCAGTGATATTTAATACAACTATGAATTATTCTACTTTTAAAATATGTATTTAGTTTTTGTCTCACACAAAACGGCAAAAATTAAAATACTGAATGATGGATTCCGTTTATTAGCTAAATGAAATTTTCATTGAAATTCTGAAATCTGAATTTGATTCTTTAATTATGAATTATTTCTATTTTAGGTGTAAAATCTGACGGTATCACAAAAGCACTGTTTTGACAATGCTAAAAAATGTGTCAATCAAAACTGATATTAAATTTCTGGGTTATCAAAGAAAAAAGTCCCCTTAAAATTATTTATTAAATGAAAAGTCATAACAAGTAGCAAATTCTTTATTTTTATTTATAAAACTATTGACATAAATTGACATAAACTTTCCTTAAAAAATGTTAAAATAACAAAAAGAAACAAAAAAAAAGCATCTTTCAGTTTATTAAGTTTTTAATCTGACTATCCAATCTCTAGATCTAGATAAAACATTTATTATTATTTTTTCCCCTTTTCTCTAAAAAATCAGGAAGCTTACTTTAATAAAAAGAAAAAAATGTCCCCATTGCAATTGATTATCTAAAAAAAAACTATACTAAACTTATGGTTTTAGATGTGGTTACGTGTTGCACCTTTTATGCTAAAACATCAATACCAGAAACAAATACATAATAATTGGAAAAATATATATTTATTATTATATAAATAACTTAGGTAAAATTATCTTTTGCATACCAATATGAATTATTTATTTTATAATATTATACGATTGTCTCCAAGTTTCACATGTTCACCTTGAGATTTTGTTTGCGACTCAGATACATAATATTTTGTTATTTAAAAAAACAGAAAATATATATACAGACATTTTTTTAATGATACTAACAGACATTTATTTATATTTATAGATAATTTTTATACCTGTAATGGTAATTCCACTGTTTTTATTTTTTTATGGTTATTATTTATGGTCCAGTGCCAAAACAATAAAATATATAGGTGTCATCCAGACAGTTTCTTTCTGGGAGAATTACTGGTTGTACAATTGACCTAGTAAACTATTTTAAAATTTTGCGATTATATGATATATATACAATATCGTATAAAAGTAATTCTGAAGTATACATAAAATAAACTGGATTAATACTTACTTTAACGTATATGGAGCACATATCAAATCATTTTAATGACTGAAAAAAAATCACTTTTCATCAATTTTCAGATTTGTTTTTTTCGTAAATCGTAAAGCGTTAGATTGTTAAATTGTTTACTTAGATTACGTTGATTGTCGCTGTCTAAGATGGATACAGCTTCAAATATTTCAGCAGAAATAAAATTTTCAGCAATTTGATTGTTACGCATTGTAAATGGATTAATCTTCACAACACAATCAACGATGCCTCACTAAAGATTCTATTGAAGATATTGAGCTGACATGATTCAAGTCATTAGTCTTAATATATCACTGCTATTAACTTCCTCAAATTGAAAATTTCAACACTATAAGAAAATTTATGGTTCATAATCAATGTAATTTTACTTTAGGTGAAATTTAGAATAAATTCTACTTCCAAAATGTCAGTATTTTGATCTTTAAGTCCTCATATGCAAAAAATGACATATCTCTAAATTATTAATATAGATTTTACACTTTTTTTTCTAATCTTTTATAATTTATCGGAAGCTATCTAAATTAAAAATTATTTGCGAATACTTCAAAATGATTTATGAACCATTGTAATTTAATTTTGTTGAAAATAAAAAATATTAGCATAATGTAAATAATTCATTGATTTATGTATTTTAATTAATAAATACATAAAATTACTTGCCTTTCTTTGGGATACCGTAAATCTAAAAAAAAAAAACAACAAATTAATATGCGTGGTATTAGTTAAATTGATTATTTATCAAATTAATTTTTGCTCTCAACGAAATACTTCATAATTTAAATATATTAAAGATACAAATTTAACGATATTTTTCTATGGTTACTGTTACCGTAAATTTTCATTGAATTTATCAATCTTTTGATATTTTGATCAATGACAAAATAATAATTCTAGAAAATTATTATAAAATGTTTCATTTCATTAAAATTATGGATAGTAGGTAGATACTGTTATTTATTTTTGGTTTTAAAAATTAATTTTATAGTGCCTTGATAAATGAAGATGGTAAAATTGGATTTAAGGTTAAATTTTTATAATCAAATCAAATGTATATGTTATTTAAAATGCAGATGTACCTGAACATCCGAATTAATGGTGCACAGACTCGGAACAATTATAGATTAAGCAAAAATAATACATTTTGGGTAAAATATAAAGATAATTGTCCATTGAATGCATATTATACGAGTGCAAATCATGAGTTATTTTCAAAAGGGAAAAAAATGTATTTTAATCATAGTTTAATAGTTTAATGGTGAGCTGCATAAGGAAGTTGCTATGTCAATTGTACAAACTTAATTTGGTGTTTACCTGGCATCGACAGAATAAGTATACGCTAGCAATAATAGTTTTGAAACCGAAGAATCGAAATTATCGAAACAATGTTACTAATAGTTTGGAAAATCAAATTGTACCAGATACTAGTTGCATAGGGATTGAAATTACCTTGCACAAGCAATAAATTTATAATATTCAACTTATTTAAAGTAATATCTTTAGAACTTAGTGTAATTATCTTTTCACACTTCAAATAATAATTTTTTTTAAAATAATATGTAAGTTCTAAACATTCAGAATTGAAGAAACCAAAATGTGTCAAAGTAAGTTAATACACGGAAATAGTAAATTTATGGTTTAATATTGACGTTAACCTTCACTTTGATCAACCAAATTGTTCAACAATATCAACCAAACCTCAATACTCAATATAAACAAGTGTGTGAAAAAAAAATATGTGGAACGCTAAGTACTTATTCTAATGCGCATTGTTCTGTATTTGGAAATTGTAAACAGGCTAAAATAAATTACAAGATTGACTGGTTAATTAATTTTTGAAATTTTTTAAGTTTACTCTGCCAAATATAGTGTAATACTTCAAAGGACGCGCATTTATTTACTTCTTTTCTAAATGAATACTTGTTATGACCTGCCATCATTCCCAGCAGAATTATTCAAATTTATTTTTATTTTGTTTTCAAATTGCCTCAATCGTTTTTATCCAGTATTCCAGGCCTTAAAATGAAACTTATTTGACTATAATTTTGTTATTGATACTTACATTTAAACTTATGGAACCGTCGTGATTCGATCGTTGTACCACATAGTACACTACCCCTAAGCCACCACCAGTAATCAAAAGCAAGATTAATTGCGCTAGATAAACATAAATTTTATTAGCAGGGGAAATTTCTTTAAAAGAGAAATCAATTAATAAGTTTAAATATTTAAGTTCGTACACCGATAAAGATGGTACCATTGATGAACACGTAAACCACAGAAAGGACCTGTGGTGAATGAAGTGGGCAAAATCTTACGGGCATTTTATGCGATAAAAAAATCCCATTTAGGTTGAAGAGTAAGGCTTATAAAACTGTGGCCAGACCGGTAATGATGTAGGGTTCAGAATGCTGGCAAGAGACCTGTGGTGTTACTCGTATCGACAAAATAAAAGAATGTTCATATATATGAGAAATTCTAAAAGTTGTTCCAATACCCGAAAAAGTAAAAGAGAACAGGCATGGTATGTGCAAAATTCCATATGTTGTTCATTTTGGCACATTCCATACCAATACTGAGATAGTATGTGCGAAAATGAACAACAAATAGTACGAAAAACCCTAATATAGAGAAACCATCAAAACCAAGGGAAGATCAATAGCTCCAGTCTAAGCAACGTCTAGAAAGACTTTAGGTTTAGCAACGTAGAAACAGTAACAAACTAGGATACAAATTCCTGGTGCAATACGACACGGAGACCTGACCCAAATTAGGGAAAAGGAGAAGAGAGAACAAGAAGAAAGAGAATTAAACTCCGTTGCTTGCAAATACAGTTTTCTTACTGCTAATAAATCTTATTCATATTTCAGAATTCGTAACGCATTTCACACTGTCTCCAGTTCTCTCCCAAAATACGAATAGCACACTCTGGATTATTTCCAGTTTTCACTGGTTCGAATGTAAAACAAAATGTTAAATAAAATTGTGACAAAATAATAAAATTTTCCTTTTTTTTTCTTTAAATTTTTTATTAAAAATTATTTTTTTTTATTTTTTTTTTTATTAAACTTTTTATAATTTTATTTATTTTTATTTCATTATCATAATTCAATTTATATAAAAATTATTAAACATAATTACAATATTTTAAGTTTTTTTTTTGTCTCTTTCATTCTTGGTCTTGTAGATATTTTTTTTCTCTTTTTATTTTTGTTTATTTTTTCCTCTTTTTTTTTGTTTGTTTGTTTGTTTTGTATAATCTTTAAATTAACACAGCGCGACTTTGTTCGCAGATAAAAAGTCAAAGTCTAAATTATAAAATTTATGTAAAAAAAAAAAAAATTCTAAAATTTATAAATTAAAAAAATTTATAAATGTATCTTTTTTTTTTTAATATTTTTTTTTATACTAAGTACAACAAAAAAAAAAAATTATTATAAAATAAAAATAATTAAAAAAAAAAGGTTAAAATAGAAAATGGCAGAAAAATTAAAGAATTATACAAGAAATTTCATGTTCAATTTTTTTCTGAGTATTTACCTAAGCACTTTTTCTTAAATTTTTTCGATTTACTTAAAATTATTTACACAAAAAAAAGATAATAATTAAAAAATAAGTAAAATTAATTTAAAAATAATATGACAGATTGAAAAAAAAAAATTATGACAGATTGAAATGAAGTGAAGAGAAAAAAAAAGAATATTAATCGTCGTGTTTACGAAAAGTGCGACAGCTAACAAAATTATGCCCTTTTGGAGAGTTTTTTTTTATATGGATTTGTTGTGAGTAGAAAGGAGAAGAGAGAGAGAGAGAGAGAGAGAGAGATTGAAGAATTATTGTTTTTTTTTTTTGCGAAATTTTTTTTTTTTTTAAGTCTATTCTCTCCGCAAAAGGAATTTCCAATTAAAAACTTTTCTTTTTTTTTTTAAATTTTTGTTATTTTGTTGTTGTTGTTGTTGTTTTTTTTTTTTTGACTTAGAAGAAACCATCACCAGTTGGATCATTAATCCATGGATAATTATTTGGACATCTGACACATGTTTGTAAATTAATTGTTTCACCGGGAACTTCTTTAGATGTTAATTTACATGAATTTGGTACAAGACATGCTTGTTTACCTTCAACATTACATTTCTCCCTCCATGGTTCAAAATTTTTAACTTCACTTATTGTTCGTGGATTTTGTATCCATTGTATAACTTGTGTCATTGTTACAAAATATACATCATTATGATTTGATAATATTTCATCAATCCAATATAAAAATGCATCTAAAAATTCTGGATTATTTTTTAACCAGGCAGCATGAAAATATAAACCTAATGGTGCACGATTTTGTTCATAATGACGATCAAAATTATGATTTAAGAAATTATAAAATTGATCACCAGTTAATATATTTGAACATGAATCAACCATAGCACAACCAGGTATATTTTCATCATTAGCTGGATCTTCTCTACGATCTAATTCATTCATAACCATTTCCCATACAGCATGTGAACGTGTTGGACAACTTTGTAAATTACCATGACATCTATGTGGCATACGAAAATACATTGTATATGGCCATAATGGTGGATTTGATAATGGTGCTGTTATTGTTGAATCATATAAAAATGCTTGTTCTTCCATCATTGTAAATTGATTATTACCACCAACTCTTAAATATGGTGCACGAACACCAACAACTGAATTATCCGTAATGTTAGCATATTTTTCAATAATAATACGCATACCAGCCATTTCTTTAGCCCAATCATCAACGGTAGCATTTGACCAGAAACGTTCTTCATCATTGTGACTATATGGAAAATAAAATTAATATAAACAGATAAGAAATAAATTTAAAATATAGTTTAAAATAGTTTTCAGTGTTAATAAATAATAAACAATTTTTACATACGTTATTGAATGTACAGCAATTTCATGTCCTTTACGTGCAGTCTCTTGTACAGCCGAATAATTTGTATATTTGTGTGAAACAAAGAATGTTGCTTTAATATCACAACCATTTGGATTTTTACGATTTTTAAAGATATCTTTGTACAATTCAATATTATTATTATTAATGGCATCATCAAAAGTAATTGTAATCATCATTGGTACATCTTTTGATTGTAAATCACCAGGAATTGTGGTACCATCTTCAGAACAAAAACAATCTGGTAAAACGCATACAGATGGATCACATGGTGGAGCACGATTTGGATCATTATCAATATCTAGAAATTCAAAATTTTACTTAAGTTAAATTTTATTTTATTCAATTTAGTAAAATTTATACAGATAAGATAGAATTTTACTATTTCTAAGTTGAACTAATTGAATCAATGGTGTTTGTCAAAAATTCTGTAGAATATATTTTTTTGGTTTAGTGAATGTGCACAACACTTCGGGTAAGTAACAACTATAGAAAGTAATTTCTTAACAGAAATGTAATAGATGAGTTAGGATGGATTGCAGTATGGATGTGTCACGGTCAGAACTGGTGAAATAAAATCAGGAGAGATATTTATCTTCACCCTAGCCAAAGTAACAAGCTAACTATGAAGCGGCCCACGGTTCTTGAACGCTACGAGATGGATCTGACAAATCATACATAACGTTTTAATAAAACGTGATCACGAGGATGGGTGGATAGCAAAACGACGCTCATTCGAGTTTCTGTAGAGGCTTGCTACTTTAATCAACAAATAGATATAATGAGACGACTTAAATTATAGATCAACTTAAAGATTTAATTATAAATTAATTGTAAAGATAATTTCCTTCTACCAAAGAAGATAACAACATGCGGGCAGAACCTTAAATATTCTTAGAATTAGAGTTGATTACAGCAAATCAACCACTAATCTCACCGTTTATGATAGAAACGAACTGAAGCCATTTAAAGAAATTTACAACAAACAGACCCGTAATTTAAGACTAGTCCAAAAAAGGAAAATTTAGTCATTACCAATAAGAGCACATTAGTATACAAAGACAATAAATTGAATGAATTTTCAAAAGAAATAAATTTTCCAAAAAAACCTTTCAATTTTCTTTATATTTTTCCACCTTTTATTTGATTATTTTATACGTGTCTGTAGAAACTTTGATTGATCGTTTATGTATCGTAAATAAATCTATTTCTGTTCAAGTCGAAATAGTTGATAAATTAGTTTAGGATTTCCTTAACAATTTCCTTTTTTTTCTCTTTTATCTTATAATTCTTCAAAAATTTATTATTTATAATTTTAAGATTTTAATCTTTGTTTTTTTTTTTTTTGTATATAAAAACTTAAAAAAATTTACTTGTCTACCTTCAAATTAATTCGAAGTCACGAAATTAATTTTGATTATATGACAACAAAAATTAGATTGATTTGCAAGAAAATTTTTATAGAAAATATAAAAACACTACGGGTTAAAAAATAGTAAAGATAAAAAAAATAATAAACCGGCATTTCCTACTTCGCATATTTATGATTGTGATCATAAAAAAAACAAATTACGTGATCTGTATTTAAGTGTTGGCGACTTGAAAGTGAGGTGATTATGGGTGGTTGTGGCGATATAAATAAAATATTTATTAAGTTTCAATGAACTAAAATATCGGTTTTATGTTTTTTTTTTGTAGAATGATGGACGGTTATTTACAGAGAAATAATAAAAAAAAACATTTCTTTTTCCGGTTGAAACAAACCCAATAAACATTCGTTAGCTATTTATATACAGCTATTTAAGTTTAATTATGGAAATGTTTGTATTACTGTGATTGGAACATTTAAATCTTTTTTTTTTTTAATGTAATAAATCTTCAATTACTTGAATGACAATAAAGTTTTCAAATTTGTTCAATAATTTTTTAAACTAATATCAATAAATAATTTAAAAGTCTTCACTTAAGAGCACTTTTTTCAATTAGATAAATAAGACTTAAATGAGATATTCAAAATTAATGTCGAAAGAAAAATCCATTAGAAATATCTTTCGTAGGCGGTTATAAAGAATGAAACTTCCATCTCAATTAAGGTCATACCGAAAAACAGTTAAAAGCATATCGTAAAATATTGACAATAAAATAAAATTTGAAAACTTGAAAGATAAAAAATATGTATGTAATAAATTTAAATAAAATAAACACTGATAGTGTTGCAGAAACTGTTTGTACGAATGATAACTTAATTAAATATTAAATAGATTAGTGGACTCAAGTAAATTACTGACCTAAAATAATCTAATATCATTTTCTCATATCAAAAACTGTAATGTGTCCTTTTGACAGAAAAGTCCCCTTTTGACAGAAAACTGAAAACTGAATGGAATTGATGGACTTTTGAAAATTTTTAGGTGAAATATGATAGGTGAGAATAGATTGGGATATTTTAAATATTTTAAGCGCGCACTAATACTAATTCAAATTGAAATTGATTCGGTGTCAGTTTTTTTTTCAATAAATTCTCAATTATATGAAATTGATCAAAGTTTAACCTTTTGTATTTACAAGTAAAATTCAATTAATTTCAGTTTTGTTGTTATTATTTTTAAATTCAATTTTTCAAGATTTTCAATTGTGCCACTTTTATTTATGTATATATGTACAATATATCTATAATTAAAATTATTAAGTCACAACATTACTTCTTAAACTGCAAAAAAAAAACTTTCACTTTAACCAGAATAAATGTTAAACTAACCAAACAACTTTAGTCTCAACATTACAATATATTATCTCATAATTCCGTAAATTGTGGAGACGTACACATTGCGACTTTACATTATAAAATATAAAAAAAAATTTCAAGTTAAATGAGTAATAAAATGAAATATTATGTTTTTTATGGTTGCACAATTTTCTTTAATTTTGTATTTTTTTTTTTGCAATTAAATCGAAAGGAAACTAATTTACTAAACGAAGGAATTTATGATGGTTATATTGAAAAATCCTTGAATTTAGATTTCAGAAAAAAGGATACTTTCATTCATTAAAATACATGAAAATATAAAAGGTTATATTTGCACGCCACCACATGCATTTACTGATAGATGTGAATATTTTTCTGCTGTGGATTTATGACATTTTAGAAATGTCATCATAAAAAAGTATAATAAAAAGATTTTATTAATAAAAGCGATGATTGGATTGTGGAAAGGTACAATTATTTTAAAATATAAAATAATATAATCATCAATTTTTTTTGTTTGAATTTACGAGATGAAATCAATTTGGAAGTTAGTAAATTTACTTTCATTGAAGACGGACGATAAAATTAGAATCAGTCGTGTCTAATCAGTTTCTTATTTAGCCGAGCAGTAAATTTTAGTTTCTAATTTAGCTGCGCGGCAAGATGCATTAAAACTCGCAACATCTTCTTCTGACATTACTCAAATTTTTCATTTTTTTTTCCACAATTTTATTTATCTAACTTTCAGTTTATTACTAGTAAAAATAAAAAACTTTTATTTTATTGTCTATACTTGATATTGCTGTAAAATATTAAACTATCTAAAATTATCATTAAATGAACATAAATATTTTCTCTTCCTTTTTATCGAAATGTGCCGGCAAAATGTACATTTTTTGTGTGTTTTCACTTTTCATGCTAATCGATATTTGAAAAATTTGTTATTTTTTCTTTCAACTTAAAAGATTGTATCAGAAAATAAAAATTTAAATATTTCACTTAAAATTTCTTTTAATTTTTTATTTTTTTTATTGAAATTCAAAGTGAATTTATTTAATTTAATGTTTTCTACAAAAATAAATATGTGCATAAAAAAAAAGTTTTTAATTTTATTTTTAATGTTTATTTTATGAAATTTTTATGAAATATTAGATATTTACAAAAAAAAAAATTTATTTGAATTATCTTATGTATAAAAATCCAGTGCAATTTTAATTTCAATGTCGAAAATCTATCTAATGATTTCTCGTAATCGAAAGTTTGAATGGTTTTATTGATTTTTAGAGAAAAATTATTTTGTTGGTTCAAATTTTCAGTTTTGCTAAAAACTCTGGTTTAATAATCACGTAATTTAAAATCTCGAATTCAAAATATCGTAATTTAAAATATGTTAATTTAATATTTCGAAAATTAAAATCTCGTAATTTAAAATATACAAGATTCTAATTTAGAATCTTGTATATTTGTTGAATTCTAGGGAATCCGGATAATTTCAAATGATTTTGAATTCGCTACTCAGCGAAATTTACGATAATTTGATACACTTTTTATCCAACGAAATTTTTGGTACTCATTAATTTGATAATTAGCTTTCGTAGCCCATCGAAATTATATGAATATTGATTTGAAGTTTATACGGTATTATTATTCAAAATAAAAAGTAATGTCAAATTTGGTACTGAAATCAGAAATTTAAAAAATTTGGGTTTTCGTCCTTTTTTTCTTTTTCCTTATTTTAGTTTAATACGAAAGAAGATAAGGAAATTCTTTATATAATTTTGAACATGAAAATTAGCTTATAGCCAATAATGTAGCGAACTGTTTATACACCGACTTTAAAGAAATTTTTCTATTCAACTTAGTAAAATTAAAATGAAATTTATTTTTTATTATTTAAATAAAGATTGCAAATTTCATTTTATTAACAAAAAATACATAAATTTTGCAATAAAAAATCAAATCTGTTAAGAAATTTTTTAATTTATTTTTTACTATACAAACCAAAAAACATATTTTACATATAAAAAAATATGTTGAAAGATACATTATAATCAACGTCAAAAAAAAAAAAATATAATTTTATTGATTTATTCGTAATTAGATTTTTAAGACAGTAGCGCCTTTTGATTGGCAATAATGAATCTCTTCATAAAAATAAAAATGTTGCTTAAAAAAATAATT
Source organism: Empis livida (assembly GCA_963932195.1). NCBI lineage: Eukaryota > Metazoa > Arthropoda > Insecta > Diptera > Empididae > Empis > Empis livida. Next base: position 17,490,696 of record OZ010647.1, read on the forward strand.
TCATATCTATTCAATCATAATTGTAGACGCTGTTCTATGACTTTTTTTTTTTTTTTGGTTACCGTCATTATTACATAATAGCTACTAATAACATAAAATCATAAAAAAATACTAAATAAAGGAAAATTTTTACTGCGAACTATAAAATTATAAAAGAAAAAATATTTAAAAAAAAAAAAAAATGTTGAAAAATCATTAAAATTAATAAAACCAAACAAAAAACAGGAAAATTAAATTATAAATATTTTTAAGGAATTTGATTTTATGGCCTTTATAAATGCTATAAAAAAAAACGTAATAATAATTTTATGAGTACCAATAACGAACATACTATACGAGGATGTAAATGTTTTAAAACAAGGTTATTTAAGAAAGTTTCGGTATAACATTTATTTACGCTTATTGACATATTTCTTTCTATTTAAATCAAAAATTAATGTACAATGTCAGAAAAACATTATTTATTGAATTTCAGGAAACAATTAATTGAGAGCAACAACAGCTTTAAATTATTGAAAAATTGACAACTTTTACTTCCGAACTCAATGTAAACATGTACGGCAATTCTGGTACCAACACCAACATAAAAATTAAAAATTCTAAATAAATAATAAATTCAGCATATTACAATTTATGCAATAAGTGGGTGGCATTTAAATCCCTACAAAATTACTGACAGGATAGCAAATTTACTGATGCTATTATTATTATTTTCGAATACCTAGTACGACTTTAATAATGCAAAATTTTATTTCAATACAAGATACCCAAATATTTCATGATTCACGACAATTCATTTATATTGAATCTATAAACCAATTCTGACAATATTCCAAGCATTAGGTCCTCTCTACCAAAAAAAGGGCCGTAAAAATTAAGAACATAACATAAAAGGGCCGTAAAAATTAAGTACAGAGGAAAACTAAGATTGCTTCTGAGTCAAATTTGACATAAAGTTTAGTTACCTAAATTGCAATTGTAAATTAATTTCAATTATGACAAATGTCGCATGACATTGATTTCAGCCACAAACTGGCACTCTTCTTTATTTAAAAAGAAACCGCGTGTTGTGATAATAATTTTATTCTGGTTATCAAAATTCTATGATTTCTAATTTCTAATTCGTAAAATACTAATCAAAGTGTTTTTTTATTGCACATGTGGCCAAATTATTAATCACAAAAAACCAGTAAAAATTTAATTCTAGATAATAAAATTAAACCCAATAACTGTCACAAAATAAAAACCTGTATTTTTTTAAAATTTTTGTAGAATTAATTTCAAAAGAATTCTTTCTATAAAAACATAAATCTTATAATTTTATTAACTGATATCTTTACAACTTGAAAAGAAAAAAATCAAATTATCTTTGAATATTATGCAACACGTTTTTGATTAAAAAAAAAGCTATTTTGGAAAAAAAAAAATTATGTCAGTTATAGTCATAAAAAAAATACGATATTTCAAAAATATTTCCAAAAAAAAAATAACAATTATTTAAACAACATTTTCAACCAAAAAAAAATATCGGTCAAATTTTATTATCGCTATATATACTTTTATGTTACGTAATAATTTGGTTTTTTTTTTTGTATCTGAATTTTTGTCACTTAAATTATTAGCTATAATAAATTTGATTTTCAAAATTTTTTTTTTTCAATTAACAATGCAAATTAGCAAAAATACTCATAATATTTATTTGCCAATTCCAAAAACTGAAAAAAAAAAATTATTTATTTATCTTTAATTTATTTTATATCTATGAATATTTAAAAAAAATTTTATGCTTTTTTAATAAAAACAACAGAGTGAAGTAAGAGTGAATGGCTAAAAAAAATATTTGGTGACTGGGCAATAATATTTTTTTATCTTTCGTAAATTAAAACAGAATTTTTAATTTAATTTCCTAATAAAAAACCATTAAAATAAAAATATATATTTATTAAATTAATCAAAGTCATAAAATCTTGTTTCGAACAAAATTATAAGGACCGGTCCCACATTATAATAATACAAATCAATTTAATTACACATAACATTATTATGTCACAGCTCATCAAATTTTGAATTAAATAAAATTATGCTAAAAGTGGAATTTTTGTGTATTTAGTATTTTTCAGTCAAACCTTGATTGAAGAATCTTAAGAATTTTATAGTAACACGGATTTTTTTTTTTTTTTTTTTATGATTTTATTAACAGATTACCGTCTGCGGACAAATTGTATAAAACTGTTCTTCGAACCGTTGGTGAAATATTAATAGAAATGTGTTTGGGACCTAAAATTAATTGTAAAGCACAAATTTTGTGACCAACAAAAAAGTGTGCCAACAAAAATTCAATAATTAAAATTGAAATATATAAAAAAAATTTGAAACTTATTTGGTGTGGAAATTCAAATATTGAAATTATATTTTCAATTTTTCATCTTTTTGTTTCTTACATCCGGTTATAAATGAATCGGTTATTTTAGGTTGTTTATTATGCTAACAAAATAGTTATAAAAAGGAATTTTTTTTTTTAACTTACCACAACTATTTTCATCTGAACCATCTGTACAATCCTTTTCACCATTACAGAATAAACCACGTTCAATACAATTGCCATCACCACATGCCAAAAAACCATCTTGACAAAGTGGTTCATCTGTATGTAAAAGTGGTTTAACTTTACGTTCTTTATTCTTTAATTTACAATTTTTAACAGCACTATTCCAATCACAAGTTTGTTTTTCAATGTCAAAGAATAAACCGGCTGGACATCGGATAGCTTGAAGTCCCTGAGAAAAAAAAAATATATATAATTATAGATTTTTTTTTTTATTATTAAGGTTAACTAGTTTTTTTTTTCAAAATTTTTACTGAAAGGAAATTTTAAAACATAAAAAAAATGGATTTTTTTCTTAAAAATTAATTTTAATAGATTTCATTTTATTAGAATGATTGGTCAGATTGAGGAGAGTGGTAAATTGGTATGATGAATCCACGGACCGACGTTGGTTTAGACCCGTTGTACAGCTCCTGTTGGTAGCCGAATTATGTTTTCTTTATATCATATCGAATGGTGTTTTACAATCAATTAATTTGACATTAATTTTTATTTACATTTGTTCCGATTTTGTTCGGTATTTTAGATATTTATTCCGGAAGAGAACCATTCTGACACGTGATAAATGTGTACACTGTACAATCTAAGTTGCTTTTGTAATAGATTTTAATAAATATAAATGTCATTTTAAAGATATGTTTGCAACATGAAAAAATTATAGTTTGGGTTTGCGGAAGCGTGACAAGTCTAAGTTCTTTCCTAACACAATTAATTTATTTAAACGCGCCAATATTTTTTTTATATTAGCTTGCGTTTTGCTTACTTTAAACTGACTTTTATGCGGTAGTGATTGCTTAGTGATTAAATATTGAAAGTAAGAAACATAACTTGACTAATTAGAAAGAGTAATTTGTAATGATTTAATGGCAATGATTAAGAAATATCGTTTGTTGGTTCCATTTAGCAATAGTTAATAACCAAATAAAAGTCAAACATATAAAAATTTATTTAATTACTAAACAAATTTTATTTAATTCAAACTTACCGATGATGTACATTGAATAACATCACGACAATTATCACCGTCACCAGCTACTAATCGAAACCATTCACCAGCATCTTTATCTTTGCATAATTCTTGTTCAAATGATTCTTCTTTTTTTGTAGTATCAGCTTCAACAGCTTGTCTTTTATAACGATGACCAGATGCTAAATTAATAATAAAAAAATCCAATTATAATTAAAAATATTTCCTCTTTGATTAGCGTAGAATTTTTTTAAAAAAAAACTATAATTTCTTATTTAAATTAAATATTTATTAACTAATGTGAAAGTAATTTTTATGTTTTTTTACAATAATTTAAATATAGATATAAATTTATAATTAAATATATATTTCGATATATGTATATGACAGCATCAGCAACATATTACATAAAATTTAATTTGTATATTTAAAAATACTTCAAGATGAGATAGATATTTGAGGAAAATTTGTAAAAAAAAAAATTTAAAGATTGAAGATTTCAAATGAAAAATAACAGCAATTACTTATAGTTTATGAATTGCACAATTATTTAAACTAAGCATTTCAATTACAGATGACTACAAAAAAATCCTGTCTATATTCAATATAGTGTCTTATTTTATTAATTACCAAGCTATTATAAAGCTCAATGATTGTTGCTTTCTAGAAATAATTACACGACTCTGTGTAATATTATTGCTCAATTTTAAATTGATATAGCATACATTTTAAGTCAGCTTGTGTGATTGTACATATTTTATATTTTATATGTAAAAATATTAATATTAATTTTTTTAAACAAATTTTCAATTGAATATTTTAATAAAAAATTATAAATTATTTTTTTATAAAATTAATCTAATTAATTGAAATTAACAAAAACTACGAACATAAACATTTAATCAATTCCGAATAATTTATTCATTAACTGATGTTTCAGAATTTGTTAAATTTCCGGAAAAATCTTATACATAAGAAGACTATGTTTAAGGTATTTTTCCTGATTTGTATTTTTAATCCTGATGTTATGTAAATTATGTGAAAGTTGTAACATTATCATAGTGATCAGAAATTCTATATTATAGATAATATGTTTTTTCACCGGTTTTGTTTAAGGTGTTGTACAGATTTGATTAATTCTTACTGTGTTTTCATGTTTAAGAAACTAAATCACTTTATGTATATAAAACATGTTGTCATTAACTTAATTTGAAATACGTGAAAAATTATGTTCGAAACATATCACGATTCACAAAATTTCTTTTTTTAATAAAAAAATTTGTTGTTGGAAAATTTTATTTAGTATATTTAAGCTCATTATTATTATTTAGAGCCAAAATTTAGAGGAAAAATATTTTTAAATTTATTTTATGTCACCTAAAGTTTAGAATAGAACATTTTTTTAAAAAAAAACTCACTTAATGTTTTTTTTAAAAAAATATTTAAAGTGTATAAACTTCCCTAAACATTTCTAACCTCTGTTTAACTTCATTGTCATCTTAATGTAACCACATTTATAATTAATTCTATAATTATTTTACCCAAAAAATATAAAATTTACAGTGTCATACTATTAATTTTTAATTAGTATAAATTATGATAACTTTTAACCCACCATTTATAATTCATTTAAAAAAATAACAACTAACAACATTATTAAATAAACATTTCCGTAATTTTATCTAATAATCTAAAATTTATTATAAAAAAATATTTAAATATTTCAGGAGAAAAGGTGTCGAAATTTTTTATTTTTTTTTAATTAGTTGATTTTCTGGTATTTCCAGAGGTTGCACATTAGCCAACATATTGAAAAAAAAAAATTTCAAATTTCAAATTTTGTTTAGTTACAAAATTAGTTTTTTGTTATTATGGAATCATAGATACAAGAAAATTCAAGTGTTGTCGTCAAAAATCTTGTTTTGTTATATATCTAACTGGGGAGGGGGATAGGAATGTTGATTGGTGTCATAAGAAATAATAATAATAAAGAAAAAAAAAATTTTGTGCTATGTTATTGAAGCTTAAATTCATTTGAAATAATGAATAAATAATTTAAATGCAATAGGCTTGTTGCAATTTAAAATATTTTAAATTTTCAAAAACTCAAAATACAATAATTTATATTTGATTGTAGTTTATTTATGGAATACAAAATTTATTCAAAAGTCATAATTATAAGTTTTCATAAATGTCAAAAGTTAACAGAAAATAATTTGAATCAAAAATATTCTAATTTTTATGTAAATAAAATAAAAATTAATTATATATTTTCAAAAAATAATCTTAAAAATTTTTCCAACACTTTTTGGAAAATATTATTATTATTTGTTTCCAAAAAGTTAATTAAATTAGTAATTTTGTTACAGATCAATTTTAGCAGATCAATAGCTACACTTTATATGGCAATATTAGTAATTGCAATTTAATTCAAATAATAAGAATTAATTTATTTAATTTAAAAAAATAATAATTAATACTTAAAATAATAGTGATTATATTTTAATTAAATTACATTTAAAGATAGAACTGTAATATACCGGCAAAATATAAACGAATAATAATTCAAATTAAATCTGTTTGGCCAATTTCTGACATCAAGAAAACAAATCTACTTTTGGTATTTTTTTTTAATTCAACTTTAGAGGAAAATCATATTAATATTAAATGCCAAATAACACAGTAAATTTCCCATTACCTTAAAACTGAAAAAAAATATATACTTTGTCTAGGCTCTACGGAGGACTCTAGGCTCATTAAAATACGATTTGATACCCAAAAAAAAAATGTATATTATTGACGTGGCAAAAATTTATTAAAACTTATTTCAAAAAAACAAAAAAAAATCCCAAAATCTTTGTTAGAATTGAAAATTATTGCATATGAAATCATTTTCAAATTTTCGAAATTAATTTTCGAATTTACGAAATTAATTTTCGAATTTTCGAAATTAATTTATCGGTTTTTTTTTTTAAAAATAAAATATACTGAAATTTAAAAATATAAATTTTGCATAAATTATAAAAAATTTGAAGTTTATTTCATTTATTGGAAATATGTATATAGTATCTATAAATTAATTTTAAATTTATGTTTTGCCAAATCAACAACTTTCGTTTTTTCGAACAAAAAGAAACTATTATTTATGTATACATAAAAAAAAAAAAAAATCTTCATAACTGGTTTTCTCTTTTATTTTATTAATATTTTATTTAACTGGGATTTATGTTAAAAAAAATTATATAACTCTTTTCCCTTGCCTTGTCTTGTCCACCATAATGCACATCAACATTAATATCTTTTAAATACTTAATTCAATTAAAATTTATTAAAATAAAAATATTCAAATTCCAATTTGTCCACTCACCCGTTGTAACAGCAATTGTACAAATGGCTAAAATTATTAAAAATTTAGCCATTTTTTTAAAAAAAATAATTTAATTAAAATATTTTAGTCCTAATTTTTTTTTTTTTTTTTATGCTATTTATAGCGGCAACTCGTAATTTACCACAAAATTTTATGTTTATATGTTTGTTTTTATTACTTTTTTTTTTTTTAAAAAAAAATTTCAATTTGATTAATTAACTTTAATTTTTTTTATATCCGTTTTTCAACGATTTTCCCAAAAAAAAATTTAGTTAACCGTTTTTTTAATGTTTCTCGGTTGAGAAGCATTCACTGAATGAAATTTTTTCGACTAGTTATCAAAAACTAATTGTCATAAAAAAAAGTAATAATATTTATCCAAAAAAAAAAAAATTGAATTTTTAAAAAATCTAAAAACAAAACTAAAAAACTGAAGAGAACACAAGAAGAAAATCCACAAGAAACCAAAAACCAAAAAAAAAAAAATGAAATCACACGTCGTCGGATTCGATACCGACTTTTAATGAACGCAAGAGAGAGCCAAAGATTTCATGCTTTTATATCAACTTTGTTAAAAAAATTTAGTGGGAGATTTTAAACATAAATAAGAGGGGAATTTTTCATATTTGGTGGGATCTTTTTTTTTATGTTGTTTTTGGTCGTTTTTATGCTACTGTAGTTGTGAGATTGGTTGAAAATAGTTGGGTCCGTTTTGAAGCATTACACTAATTTTAATGATACATTTGCAATTTTTTTCTTTTTTTTTGTGATTTTTAAAAGCATATGAAATACCATTTGTTAGAACATGAAAGGTATATACTTTTTTTTAAATTTTTGTTATTTTACAATTTGTACACTGCTGCATTTAACTTACCCAGGCTATAAAGCTTTAATTTTTGTCTCAATATTCTGTAAAAGTTATTCTAATATGATGGTTAAATCGAAAACGCGTTTTAAGTTGCGACGATTATATGTTCATGATTTCGTGAATTTAATTTACGGTGTGCTATGAAATTTTTTTACTATATTATTAGTACCATGTAGTAACATACAGTAAAGATGTCTCTTATTTATGTAGCTTTTATTTATCTTTATAAGATTTTTGATAATTATTTGTTGGCTTGGCTTTTGTGGGCATGGAAAAAATTAAATTAATTTTGTATTTTTTTTTATATAAATTGGAAAAATTACGAAAACACAATGCAGTTTCTTTTGGAAATAAATAAATATGTGTAAATCAGTTGACAAGATCTTGGTTCGATTTAAATAATGATCACATTTATAAAAATATTTTTTATATTTCGCATTATTAAAACTAATTTGAAATTTTTGTAGATGCAAGAAGGTTGCGGATTATAAATGGTGTATTAATAAAAAAAAAAAATTAAATAAATCGAATAATTTCGTAAATTTCTTAATTCAAAGTCAAGGTTAAAACTTATGTTGTAGTTAAAGGTCGTTAATAGCTGAACGATTTCTAATTTTACTCAAATTACAATTAAAAATGGTATTTAATAATTTTAGCTACAATATTATTAATCCAATAATATTATATTGGATTTAAATTTAAAGCTGTCAATTTCTTTATGACTTTAAAATTATTTTTGTGAAGATACCCTCTGTAAAAAGTAAACCGAAAGTGGAACCGAAAGTGGATCGAAAATTCACTCTTTTTTTGTTCATTTTCTGCTTATTATATGATAGTAAAGCCTGGTTTCGAACATTATCCTGCTTAATTTTTTTCTTACCACACTTAAACGATTTTATGTATAGACAACAATGAGTTTTGCTTTTAAAGCAGTATTTAAGTATAATATGATATTTCATAAGTAAAGCGGTATCGTAGTTTCCTTGATTGCTTCATCCTTCTACTAAATGTTGCATTTCATCCGATCTCTTTAAGGTGTTGTAGCTTGATATATGTTAATACATATATCAAGCCACATCTTTGGCACAGAGAAATACGTGTTACTAGATTTTCCAATACTTCTAATAACTTCAGTTGTATTGTGCTGGTTATTATTAAATCTATATACACAAAACTTATCATCCCCAATTGTTCTAGTTTTCTCTGCTTGACGGTCGTTTGTAGAGGTTCCTGCATTTTATATTTCCCGAATCCCGGGATTTTGTTTTTATTTCCCGGGATTTTTTTTTTCATAAATTAATATTTCTGAACTTTTTCTGAGTTCTGAATTTAAAATTTTATTCTGAATTTAAAAATCTAACCTCAGGAAAATACATAAATAGTCACACCGATTTTGTAAAATCAACTGGCTGTCTATGTTTTCGTCCATAGTAATATGGACGAAAACATATACGAGGCGCTTGCAATGGTACGAAAAATCGTAAAACTTTTCAAAAAATCTCCAGTTCGAAATACTATCTTACAAAATCATGTGATAATAGAATGCGGAAAGAAGTTAAATTTACTTTTAGATTGTGTTACAAGGTGGAATAGTATTGAACCTATGTTAACAAGATTTTTTTTGATAAAAAAAAGCATTATAAAGGCTTTAAAAGATTTACAGTTATCTCACATATGGATGAAAAAAACCTACCACAATTAGAAATGTTGTTAAACACTTTAAAACCGATAAAATTAGCCGTTGAGGCATTACAACGTCGTGACTCTAATTTATTAACCAGCGAAGGAATATTACATTTTTTATTTAATTCTTTAAAAGATGAACAAAGTATGTTAGCGAATAAAATGCTCAAAGCTTTACAAGCTCGAATTATGGAACGCAGGAACAAGGATTTAATATCCCACATTCAATTTTTACAAAATCCCAAACAGTACAATATAAATTCTAGTAATATAATTTTTGAGAAAACTAGTAAAACTTCCGTTATAAAATTTGCTAAACAAATCATGGATTCTTTAAATTATTCATCAAATGATGAAAACGAAAGAGATGATGCTGAAGCTACCATAGAAGATGTTTATGGGGAGTTGGATGAACAAGTATAAGAAGTCTTAATAAATTCAGAAAGTGATTTAAAACGTAAGCTGGAAAAAGCAGTTAAGGAAAGCACGGTTCAAATGTCTATTAGTTCGAAAAAAAACTGAAAATATAACTACTACAACTAGCCTGAAACAAAAAATTTATATTTATGAAATAACTGGTAATATTACAACAAATTAAAAAAATTTGCTTGAAAACCTAAAAACTATTCGACCAACTTCCACCGAAAGTGAGAGAGTTTTTCCATAGCTTCAAATATATCTACCATAGATCTTCATTAAGTGATCGTTCATTAAATAATTTGGTCTTTCTAAAAAGTTATTTTATTAATAATAAATAATAAAAACATTATTATTTAACACACAACAGTAGAAATATGTATACTATTTTTTAAATGATAAGTATTATTTAATACTAAAATGAATTTTTTTTGTTATTTAATTTTAATATTATGAATAAATTTTATTTTCAATTTATGTTTTGCATTTTTTACTTATTTAATATTTTCATTTTTGTATTCAGAAAATTCCCGGGATCCCGGGAAATTAATAAAATATTTCCCGTTTCCCGGGATGCTGAATATGGCCGGGAAATGGAAGCTCTAGTCGTTTGGCGTTGTTCTAAACTAAAGCATAAGTATTTTCGGGGTTTATTTTTAAGATGAAATGACTTTGTGACCCTGTCGGTTCGAATTTATTTTATCGAAAAATAAAACCATAAAAAAAATAATAAACCCACGAAAATGAAAAATTTACTTTGCTCGTGGACAAATAAATAAATCCAGCCAATAATAATATAAATAATTTCAAATATTTTTATTAAATAAAAAATATGATTGTCACGATCGCTAGGAATATTTTTGTTAGGACAACAATAAAGATGAAAAACAGCATGCAACCGAAACGAGACCCACGTTATGGGGCATGTTTGTTCGAATTTCTGGTTCTTCAATCGGTTTTTCCTGCAGTTATCAAAATCACCTAAAAAACAGATAAAGGTGATTCCGAAATGTTGAAGGGTCGTAAAATATCCTTGAATTTTAATCTCCGATCGTTTGTTATCCATCCAATCCATCTTTGCTTTAATTAAGCCGGAGAGTTTTTCTGGTACAGTATAAGGTTTTCCGTGTCGTACTAATACTAATATACAACTAGAATATTCTACTATTCTACGATTGCTGCTACGACCTCCTGCTTACGGAATTTATCTCTATCTTGCCTTGAGTTTTAATTTAAAGGGTTCATAGTAATTGAGTTAAGTAAACTTATAGTTCCAGTGTACTTGAACTAATTACTAATAGACCTGAAATTTAAACGCAAAGTTCAAAGTTTAACGTCGAAGAATTTAATGTTTACCGAATGTTTTCATTATTTTTATTTTTAAGTTTTAATGGCGAATATCAACTTGAATTTCATTAAGACAGTTCATTATATCTCGATAATAGCCCTTTACGAGTGATTAGCTCTGTTCTCTGCCTACCAAAATCTTATCAGGAGCAGGCTTAAATATCAAGAAATACCTATTCTGGTTTCAATACAAAAATTAAAATAGAATTTAATATATATAAAATTTTTTTTACAAAATCAAAACTATTATAATGAAATTGCAATGAACGCTTTCTTTCCGCTATCGATACGAAGGAACTATCAACATAAGCGTGAAATATTGTGTTAAGCTAATTACAATTAATACGATTGCTGAGTTATTTTATGGGAAGGAAGCAAAATGAAGTAGATGGCGTGTATAAATGGATAATGTTGTGGAAAATTTTAAAGTCTAAATTCTAAATTAATCTGGCGTAAATTAAAATCGAAGGCTTTTAAACATCACTGCCTCAGAGTCTTTTAAACATCACTGCTTATTCGTCATTAAATCAGCGTTGAACAATTGTGTAGATTTTGCGAGAACGCGTTCAAGGATCGACCTCGTTCTCTCAAAATCTACACAATCGTTCAACGTTGATTAAATGACGAATAAATCACCAACACAGTGATGAAAGATCCTAGATTTTGAAATGGTTTGTACTTGGGTTTTTTTTCTTTCCACTGTCTTGGATCTGTCAGCGTAAAAAATATATTTCTTCAATGTCGCAGCAGCCCAAATTGGGCGCAGACCTCGCACTAACGGTTTCTAAACATTCTATTGCAATTTGAACCTACTTATTTTATACTTTTTTTATATTTACTTATTTTAACCCAACTTAGTGAAGCAAATTTAATTGCAACAAGTTAATGTCTTTAATTAGTGAAACATTACCCAATGGCCTCGAATGTTTTAACGTTTCATTATTTTATTACGGGTACTGATTTAAAGCTGAGTAAGCTTAGACATTGATGCCTCGAACAGGAGATAAACCAAATACGGACTGCACCATAGTTTAGTACACTACCGTTAAGTCACAGCCAGCTTTGCGTAAATTATATTACTATAATATTTAAAAATGTGGCAAATGTATAATTAACCTTCCAGATAGAAATTCAAAACAAAATTAATGCATTTTTAATTACATGTTATATGAAATTATAAATATAATTAATAAATAGTAACAACTTTCTAAAATGCATAAACTAAAAGAGTTTGTGGCAATGGAGTAAATATAAAATAAGATTACTATGAATTAACAAATTTAAAGTTCAAATGTTATTAACAATAAGATAAATACAGTAAGAATTTACATGGCGAAAATTCAATACTTATATGCCTGTTTTCTTAATTACCCAATTAAATTTTCCGGAAAACTAATATAAAAAGTTGTTATTCTTAATGATGAAAATTTTCAAAAATATATAATTTTTCAATACCTGATCCATTTGCATATTTCAATAAATGATCCATTTGTCAGATAAAATAAAAACTCTCATATTTATACGACGTGTATACACATGAAAGTATTTGTATCGTTAATGTACTTACTTTTAATTTTTCTTCCCAATCTAAGCACAGATGGTACAACTTATACTTTACATCGTCAAGTGTTAAATCGGAGAAACGACTTTTTATAAAGTAAAAATTTATTCCTATTATGAACTAAAAAATTAAAATATCTATTTAACTAAAACCTAACTCTATATGATAATTAAATTCATTACGGTGGTATAATTGATTTAGTTTCCCAAACAGTTAACTAGCTATTCTTCACCTGGCATATTCACAATAACAATTAAAATTAGTATTCTCTTAAAAATATATGCAAAAGTTTCCCTGAAAATATTATATTTTTCGTTACTAATTAAAAAAAAATTTATTTGATTAATGTGCTAAATATAATATGGTAAATATTAATGCAAAATAATATAAATCTAAGGGAAACATGAATTATGGTTTAAAAGATCTCAAACAAATTGTACTTATTATTATTAGCTATAGCTATTCATCTGTGTTATACTATTATGTTGCTCAGTTTTTACTAGTTTGATTTATAATTCAATTTAAGTTTTTTATTATTTAATAATTATACTATATTTTAATCAAAGTAAGGCAAGCGCCTACCCCATACTTTTTTTTAGCTACTTTTGTCTCGTACTTTTGTGAACTTCCCAAGATTTTTCTTGACATATTTTTCTTTTTATATAGAAATTCCATTCTGTCTAGTACCGTCTAGTATCAGAAAGATGACAAGTATCATAATGGATCGTCCATTTAAAGCAGTAGTTAACACGAATCAACGATTTGTTGAAAAAGAAAAAAAAAATTTAACAATTTTTGCAAGAAATTAAAAAATGTTGCTGCATCTCCGCACCAATCTGCTGCAAATTTTTCAAGTTCATGGAACGTACTGCACAAGGAAAAAAATGTGCTAGTTCATTAAAGTTCTTAATTCGTGCTTGAAGTCCTGAATAAATACAAAGACATGTTTCTTGCGTTATCGTAGGATTGGCCTGTCATATTTTATATTAGAATTTTATTTCTATTTAACTATTGTATTATTTCCTGTTCCATATCTTCAGCTTTATGTCCAAAATTTTCCAAAAAAAATTAAAAATGTTCCTCTGGAAATCCATTTTTTACATACCTAACAATAAAAGCGGTTTGATCAGTATGTGATACATCTGGAGTAGCGTCAGCGTTAATCTCTTAGTTCATTTTCGGTCATTAATATTACAATTTCTTCGAATACGATTGACGATAAGTATGAAGTTCCTGGGTTTCCATATTTTTCAATATGTGCAGCTAAGAAGGGTTCAAATTCATCTACTAATTCCACGGCCATTGAAAAGTTACTATTATTTGCATTTCCAATGTTTTGCGTTTTGCCTCTTAAAGGCAATGTTCGGTTAGAAAGTTTCCGTATAATGCACATAACCCGTTTGGGAACCTGAATCCAATTGTTTTTTTCCTTTAGGATATCTGAATTTAACATTGTAGATTTTGTACTTTCTGAGTATACTAAATAATTGCGGAAAGTAAACTTCCCATTTTACAATTTTCTTCGAAAAACACTTTCATTTAAATACCTTGCTACTTTCTCGGTATACACTTTCTTTGTTGACGAGAAATTATATAGAGCTGGTTTGAGTAATACTATAATTATTACATAAATAAGTAATAGTAAAACCATTACATCGTTTCCAATTAGCAGGATCAAGGTTTATTTCAAGATGGATCTGATGGTTGAATAGATTCACCATTCTAGAACAACTAGCTGATATATCACTGTCTTGCTCGAGTTCAGTTGTGATTATGTCAGATGTTTGGGGATTAACTAATAAGTCGGCTATTCTAGTTTCCTTATTTGTTTGAACAATAGAAATACCACTGCTTATGTGTTTGCTAGTTATTGTCTCTGGGTTTTTAATTACAAATCCATCTAAGTTTGTCGTTTTTTCAATTATTTTGTCCAGTTTTTTCTTCGCTAATCTTCTATTTTCATAACCTCTTCCTTTTTTAAGCCCTTCCATTTTACCAACCTGATTTTTAAAATAATAGCTTTGAAAAATTAATAAACGAGTGACTATAATAAAAAAAATTACTTACACGATAGAAATTAATGACTTAATTAAAATTTGTTTTAAAAATAAATCACAAAAATCACTTCTAAAAAATATTTTATATAATACTATAAAAGTAACAACTTTAAGTTTGGAATACACATAATTATTCTGATTTAAATTGTTCAAACATGTAATTTAAATTGTGAAATTTTAAATTTTCTCCTTCGTAACAATAAAGGGAAAAATCATCTCAATTAATAATTTTTTTTTGTATATTCCAGGATTGCTTAATAATAAATATCGCTGTTCGGGATGTTTTCTTGTGACCATTGCACTCTGGATGATTCTCTCTGTATATTGCTTGTTTATTTAAATATACAATTTATATATTTAAAATGGTGTCAGTAAAGTAGTATCATTCTTTTCATAATTGCGAATCCTGGTCTACGTATTAACGTGCTTTATTCAAGTTTTGTCCGTTTATTTATAATTTTATTTTATTTTGACGCTGGAATTTTAAATTGTTCGTATTTCGCATAAAATTAATTTTAAATTATTTTACCTTCAACTAATTAGTGATAGCGGTGGGAAGTAGTAGCGTTCTTTTCAAAATAACGAAGTTTGCTGCTTGTGGTAACTTCTTAATTCAAGCATTGTCTTTTATTATTAATTCATAATTTAATTGTACTTTGAAGGGATATCTTCAATTTTCTATTGTCCACTTTTTTCGAATATATTTTTGACTAAATGACAGTCGCCAATCCTGTCATAATTTAAAATTTCCTGCAGTTCTATTATGTTAATTTATTGTTATTTTGACTTGAATTAAGTGGTGACAGCGTAGGGCAGTGTGTCGTTCTTTCCCGAACGTGAATCCTGGTGCAAGTGATAGTTAATTCATTTTTCGTGTTAATTTGTGACCCAGTGTGCCCGTTATAAATTTTTTGGAAAAAACCACATAAGCCCAAATTTTAAAATAAGAGTAGAGAAAAAAAACCTCACCATACTAATAAATTAATGTGAATTAGTTACAAGTAGTTTACCTCATTTAAGAACAAAAAAATCAAGGTACTTTCTATAACTATTTTCTATGCTGGGGAGCATTATTGTTTTTGAATATTTGAAATTTGAAATAGTGCTGCCACTTTGAAAATACAAAAAAATCGTTATATATTATGCTTTTCTACGACTGTTCGGCCTCGTAATAGGATAAAATAAATGTTATTTTAAATTTCGCCGAAAGCTATGCACCAAAGTGCAATTAACATTACAAATTTATTTATTGGGTTCCAACAGAGCTAACACTTATCTCTGGTTTCAACCAAGTTCAATTATATTTTAATAGATTATTAAAATATAATTTTTTCTCTTATAAATCCATTGAATATTTAAAATATAATTTAAATTCCCTACACGGAAATACCAAATATGTGGGGATGGCTTTCAGTTTTAAGGGTTTTCTTTTTTTTCCTACAAATTCCGATGTTTTGTATTGAATCTAATTAAATTTCCATATTTTCCCGATTTCTCGGCCAATTTTGAAATTTTTCGAAAAGGTCTTCGGAAAATGCGCTAGAAATTATATTCCCTACACGGAAATACCAAATATGTGGGGATTGCTTTCAGTTTTAAGGGGTTTTCATTTTTTTGCTACAAATTCCGATGTTTTGTATTGAATCTCATTAAATTTCCATATTTTCCCGATTTCTCGGCCAATTTTGAATATTTTTCGAAAATGTCTCCGGAAATGCGCTAGAAATTAAATTCCCTAAACGGAAATACCAAATATGTGGGGATTGCTTTCAGTTTTAAGGGTTTTCATTTTTTTTGCTACAAATTCTGATGTTTTGTATTGAATCTCTTTAAATTTCGATATTTTCCCGATTTCTCGGCCAATTTTGAATATTTTTCGAAAAGGTCTTCGGAAATGCACTAAAAATTAAATTCCCTAACACGGAAATACCAAATATGTGGGGATTGCTTTCAGTTTTAAGGGTTTTCATTTTTTTGCTACAAATTCTGATGTTTTGTATTGAATCTCATTAAATTTCCATATTTTCCCGATTTCTCCGCCAATTTTGAATATTTTTCGAAAAGGTCTTT